>JAOTQR010079851.1:0-10262 GCA_025774065.1 Solanum ossicruentum
AGAGATATGTATTTGTACTATTGTCTGGGATGTTGCTGGACTTTATTTGCAGGTGAGGTTAGTCAGTAAAACAGAGGGAACTCTACCAAAATTTCAGTAGATTTCCTAGTAGATTATGTTTGGTCTTTGGAGTTAATGTTTATCTGGGTGCCCATTTGGCCCTAGTCACGGCCCCTAGGTTGGGTCGTGACAAACTTTGAGAGAGCAATATCCCAAAATGTATAGAAGGGGGTGAATATATAATTACTAACTTGGAGAATTTTGATAATTATTGAGATTAGATTATGTCTTCAGATTTAAGTCCTATGTGAAAAGAGTTTATATGAAGTTAAGTTGAGGTGTAATTAGTGACAACTGCTCATAATTTATGTATAACGAATATAATATATTTCTTTAAGTTGTAAGAATTAGAATTTTGTTATTTGGGGTTTTATGATTTAAATCCTGGACTTGAAACTTTGGAAATTAATAACGAAATTGGTTGGTCTTTGGGTCTAGGCTAGACATATTGTAATATGGGTTTTGTGACTTTTGAACTATCTTATGGTAATAATTTATGTGACTAGATCATGGTGCTACGGATTCCATTCAAAAAGGAAAGGCGAAAGTGTTAGATTGACTGTGATTTGACTTAGGCAAGTGGACTATCAAAACTTTGTAAATCTCGTAGAATTTCCAAATATTTGAATATTATAAGAAATGAGATGATTAAAAATGTGAATGCGAGTTGGCATGTTAGTATGGTACTTGAATTGATAAATGTGGTGAAGTGATGACATTCTATATTTTTGAAATATATATATTGTTGTGGTTGAAAATTATGAGTGGATTTCCTTGTGAAATTTATATCATGCTTATTCATGACATGCATATGTGCATTGATTTCAGATATTGATCTAAGTGAAATGAAAAGAAAAAAATAATATTGGGATCGAGATCTTTACTGGTCGAGATATTGTTATGCCGAGGTAACATGCCAGTGAATTTATGATGATATTGTGATGCCGAGGTAATATGTCGGTAAATATATGATGGTATTGTGATGCCGAGGTCTTTGCTGGCAATTATTGCATAATGCATTGCACTTCATCCTTGCATATTATTGCATAGAATGGTGTTATCCTTATGATTGATTGTGCTATCACTATTAGTTTGTGCTTTGGAAATTGTGATATGGTGAAATACCATCTTTATTATGTATTATGTATTGCTAGGTCGAAATAACTTTCTGTGCAGGTAGTAGTCGTGGAGATCGACAGGGACGAAAGGAATTTATGTATTCTATTAGACTTCCTTGTTTTGTTAGTTGACTTGCTGTGTACCGCATGGGATTTGGTACTCACCCGTTGCTTCTACACTTGTGCTGGTGTGACCACGGACAATGAATAGTATTTTTTGATCCGTCGAGGATTCCCAGGAGACGTAGAGAGGTAGCTATTGTCATCTGGCTGACTCTCTTGTTCCTATTTCTTTTGTACTTGTTCTATTAGAGAAGAAGGACAGTATGAACTTGAATGTCTTTGATTTTTCTGTAATAATTAGTGGCTTGTACACATGACAACCAATACTTGGGTGGTATTTAAGTTGATGGAAATTTCTCAGTCTTTACTTAAATTACTTCCGCGCGTTATGTTTATGACCTCTTTGAATTAAGGCTGATTGTTCTGGTGGGATCGAGCAAGTGTCATCACGCCCAATTTTTATGTCGTGACAGTTGGTATCACGCCCAATTAAGGCTGACTTGTTCTGGTGGGATCGAGCAAGTGTCATCACGTCCAATTTTTATGTCGTGACAGTTGGTATCAGAGCCCTTTGTTCATAGGTCTCACGTGTGTACAAGACAAGTCTAAATAGAGTCTTGAGGATCAGTACGGAGACGTTTGTACTTATCTTTAAGAGGCTATGAAGACTGTTAGGAAACTTATTTTTATTCATTCTCCCTTCTCATGCGTAGTTATTTTTATTAGTGATGAGTGGTGCCTATGTTCTCTTAACAGATGGAAAGGATTAGAGCTACTACTACTGCTGGTAGAGGTGAGGCTACTGTTGAGGCAATTGCTGAGACCCAGTTAGAGGTATGGGAAGGGGTTGAGCTAGAGGTCGTGCTCGTGTAGTAGCGTCAGTAAGAGGGCGTGCCCGAGGAGTAGCACCAGTTAGAGGGCACGATAGAGAGACTTCTCCAAAGCCGCAGATAGGGGATAATGAGGATCAGGCCCTTCCAGAGGCCACAACTACACCTTTACTCCAGGACACTCTGTTGAGGATAATGGGTATGCTTGAAAACCTCACTCAGGGGGGTGGTACGACAGGCACGCAGGGAATTTCCCAACCAAGAGTGGAAGAACAAACTTCAGGGCAGCATCGGGGTATAGTTCATCAGGATCAGGTGGGACAGCCTCCAGTGGCCCCTGCACCAGCTAATGGGGGACAAACCACTTCGGAGACAGTCCTAGTATAAATGATCAGCTTAGTTACGAAAGATTTTAGAAGATGAGACCACCTCAATTTCAGGGTGGTAAGAACGATGACGCTCATGAATTTTTGACTTTGTGCCATGAGATGCTAGATGCAGTAGGGTTGGTTGATCAGCTTGGTGTCCGTTTTATGGAACTTCAGCTCCGTGGACCAGCTAGGGAGTGGTGGAGGAATTATGTAACATCTAGACTAGTTGGGTCCCCTCTAGTGGATTAGGGTATGTTCTCTAATGTTTTTAAGGAGCGCTTCATTCCTTGGAGTGTGCGAGAAGAGAGCCGATTGAGATTTGAGGACTTAAGGCAGGGAGGTATGATTGTTATGGAGTATGAAGCCCGTTTTTGTTAGTTATCCGGACTTGCTTTAACTATGATTCGAAATAAGGAGGAGAGAGTCAGTAGGTTTGTGAGAGGTTTGAAATTCTCGATTAGATCCTATGTATTCAAAGAAGCTCGTGAGGGGGCTTTTTTTCAATCTATTGTAAGCACTACCAAGGAGGCAGAGTTACTGGTTCGTAAAGAGTTCGGAGACCCTAAGAAGGCTCGTATTAGGGGTCAATTTTCTGGTACTTCAGCAGGAGGTAGGAGTTCGCATAGAAGTAGTAGATCTTTCAGACGACATGGTCTGGTACATGCATCTATGCCAGCAGCTGAGGGTGGACAGATGTCTCGAGGGTCCCAGATTTCTACCGGCGGTAGCCATAATGGTTCTTTCGATGGACAACAGTTCTCTACACCAAGGTCTTGTTTTACGTGTGGGAATCCCGAAAATATGATTCGACAGTGCCCATTTCAAACTCATTCAGGACCCCATCGTTCTAATTCGGTAACTCCAGTTAGAGATTCGGCCCCACCGGCCAGAGGACGGGGCAGGGGTCAAACTGCTAGAGGTGGCAGGACTCCAAACGGTGGTACTTTGGTTCCACATGGTAGAGATCGAGGTGTAGCTCAGTTTGGGGGTGGAAGAGGAGCTCAGTGCTATACGTTTCCTGGAAGACCCGAGGTAGAGGCCTCAGACTCAGTTATTACAGGTATTGTTCCAATCTGTCATCGGCCTGCATTTGTGTTATTTGATTCTGGATCTAACTACTCTTATGTGTCCACATACTTTTCGTCTAGTTTTGACTTATTATGTGATCGGATGTGAGTACCTGTGCATGCTTCCACACCAGTAGGTTAATCTTTAGTGGTGGATCGGGTATATTGATCATGTTTTGTTTCTTTAGCTGGGTATGATACTTGGGTAGATATGATCATTTTGGATATGGTAGACTTTGATGTTATTTTAGGGATGGATGTATTTCTCTCTATCATGCTATCCTTGATTGCTACACAAAAATTATGACCTTAGCCATGCCCGGTGTACCAAAGATTGAGTGGAAGGGTGATAGTGGTTCTTATCCTAGTAAAGTTATTTCCTACATTCATGCCCAAAAATTGATTGATAAGGGTTGTTTGTCTTACTTGGCTTTCATTCGAGATACTTGTATTGAACCTCCTTCTATAGAGTCTATCCCTGTGGTTCAGGAGTTTGTCGATGTGTTTCACATTGACCTTTCAGGTATTCCATTGACTTTCCCATTGACCTAGAGCCAGGCGCTAATCCCATCTTCATTCCTCCATATAGGATGGCTCCAGCTAAATTGAAAGAATTGAAGGAGCAGCTCCAAGACTGTTAAGTAAAGGATTTATTCGCCCAAGTATGTCACCTTCGGGTGCCCCAGTCTTGTTTGTGAAAAAGAAAGACGGGTCTATGAGGATGTGTATAGATTATAGGTAGTTAAATAAGGTAACTGTCAAGAACAAGTACCCTCTTCCCCATATTAATGACTTATTTGATCAGCTTCAAGGAGCGGCTGTGTTTTCTAAGATTGACTTAAGGTCTGGTTATCATCAGTTGAGGATTAGGGCATTAGATATTCCTAAGACAGCTTTCCGAACTCGTTATGGCTACTATGAATTTTTAGTGATGTCCTTTGGGTTGACTAACACCCCCTGCAGCGTTCATGGAGTTGATGAATAGGGTTTTCCGTCCATACTTAGATTCTTTTGTTATAGTATTCATCGATGAAATCTTGGTGTATTCCATGACTGAGGTTGATCATGTTAGTCACTTGAGGATAGTGTTACAAAGGTTGAGGAAGGAAAAACTATATGCAAAATTCTCCAAGTGTGAGTTTTGTCTTGATTCGGTGGTGTTCTTAGGGCATATGGTGTCTAAAGAGGGAATCAGAGTAGATTTGGCTAAGGTTGAGGCGGTTAAAGGTTTGTCGACGCCAACTTCAGCTACTGAGATTCGTAGTTTTATGGGGTTAGCAGGGGTATTATAGGCGGTTTATTCAGGGTTTTTCTTCCATTACATCCCCACTAACTAGATTAACTCAGAAGAATGTAGTCTTCCATTGGTCTGATGAGTGTGAGGCGACCTTCCAAAAGCTCAAAACCTTGTTGACTTCAGCTTCCATTTTATCGCTACCTGAGGCAGGTGTGGACTTCATGGTGTATTATGATGCTTCAAGAGTTGGATTAGGTGGTGTATTGACATAAAAAGGAAAAGTTATTGCCTATGCATCTAGACAGTTGAAGGTTCACGAGAAAAACTACCCTACTCATGACTTAGAGTTAGTGGCTATAGTTTTTGTGCTTAAGCTATGGCGTCACTATTTTTATGGTGTACGTTGCAAGGTCTTCACTGATCATAGGAGTCTTCAGTATATTTTCAATCAAAAGAATCTAAACATGAGGCGGCGCAGGTGGATGGAGTTACTAAAGGACTATGATTTAACCATCCTATACCATCCGAGGAAGGCGAATGTTGTCGCTGACGCCTTGAGTAGAAAGACTTCTAGCATGGGGAATCTACCCACCATTCAAGTAGACGAGCGACCTTTGGCCAGGGATGTTCAGCGTCTAGCAAATGGCCTAGTCAGGTTATAGCTTTCTGATGAGGGTAGCGTACTTGGTTTCCTTGAGGCTCGTTCTTCGTTAATGGACCAGATTCGAGAACGTCAGTTTGAGGACGAGAAGTTATGCCTCATCAGAGACAAGGTGACAAGAGGAGAGGCTAAGGAAGCAATGCTCGATCCTGATGATGTTTTAAGGATTAGAGTTCGAGTCTGTGTGCCTAAGGTAGGTGATTTGATTAGGTTGATTCTTAATGAGGCTCATTGTACTTGTTACTCCATTCATCCAGGAGCAACGACAATGTATCATGACCTGAGTTAGCACTATTAGTGGTGTGGTATAAAGAAGGATATTTCAGAGTTTGTGGCTAAGTGTTTGACTTCTCAGCAGGTCAAGTGTGAGCACCAACGGACTGGAGGTGTGCTTCAGAGGATGCTTATTCCTACATGGAAGTGGAAGCGAGTCACTATGGATTTTGTGGTGGGTTTGCCTACTACTATGGACGGTTACAACTCTATATGGGTAGTCATGGATCGATTAACTAAGTCTGCCCATTTTATTCCGGTCAAGGTCAAGCATACGACAATGAAGTTAGCTGAACTTTACATCAGTCAAATAGTTAGATTGCATGGTTTTCCCATTTCTATCATTTATGATCGGGGTTCACTTTTCACTTCACATTTTTGGAGGGCCTTGCAGCATGGTCTAAGTACTCGACTGGATATGAGTTCAGCCTTTCACCCTCAGAGAGACGGGCAGTCCAAGCAGACTATTCAATTGTGGGAGGATATGCTTCGAGCGTGTGTAATTGATTTTGGTTCTCGTTGGGAGCAACACTTTCCCTTAGCAGAGTTTGCCTACAATAATAGTTATCACTCCAGTATTCAGATGGATCCGTTCGAGGCGTTGTATGGTAGGCGGTGTAGATCGCCAATTTTTGATTCTATTAAGACAGACTCATTAGATATAGACTTTTCTGAGAGATGCTGTAGAAAAGGTCTGTATAATTCAGTATAGGTTGTTGGCTGCTCAGAGTCAACAAAAGAGTTATATGGATAGGAGGGTTCGAGCCGTAGAGTTTATGGAGGGTGATCACGTTTGGCTCAGGGTATCACCCATGAAGGGTGTGATGCAGTTTGGGAAGAAGGGCAAGCTTAGCCCTCGATTTATTGGCCCATTTGATATTTTGGAGAGGGTTGGAGAGGTGGCCTATAGACTGGCCTTGCCATCGAGCTTATCATCTGTATATCCCATATTCCATGTCTCCATGCTTCAGAAGTATGTACCCGACGAGTCTCATATACTCTCACTCGATTCGGTGGCATTGAATCCAAACTTGTCGTTTGAGGGGGAGCCTATTGCTATTTTGGATAGACACGTTCGCAAGCTTAGAAACAAAGAGATTACATCCGTGAAGGTACAATGGAAGAATCATCCAGTTAGAGAGGCGACTTGGGAGACAGAGTCAGAAATGCGTTCTATACATCCTCATCTTTTCGAAACTTCAAGTACTTTATCTTATCTTGTGTTCGAAGACGAACATAACTTTTAGTGATGGATAATGTCATGACTGGGCCATATTTTATATATTATCATTTTGTTTGCGCTCTACTAGGAGCTAATGGGATAAGTTTGTGCTCCACTAGGAGCTAATGGGATAACAACTTTCATTTATAATATTAATATGGTTGGCGACACTAACTTTAGTGTCATTTTCTGTAGTTGGGTGGGATGGGCACTTCTGCTCATTCATAAGTATGAAGAGACACCTAATGCCTCTATATATAGAGGCTGCCTTGGCTCATTTCAAAGTGTATAGGAGTAGAACTGAGAGAAAAAAAACTAGAAAAATAATAAGTTTGTGTAATAAATATTGTGAGAGTTTTTTAGCTGAAGGGAGGTGTTTTAATTATAGAGCTTTGACAATTTTATTCTTGTAAGTTGCCCCTATTCTCTAAATCTTTTATAATAAGATATTTTATATAAATGGGTTATTTGCATATCGGTTGAATAAGAAAATGTTGTTCAATCCGTCATGCGCTATTTATAGATTATAATATAATCGATTGAATAGTAGTATATACAAACGGTATTCGTCTGTCACACATTACTTGCAAATATGATTATAATATTAACTTTAATCCATTAAGCTGCCTGCTTGAATTCCCTTCTATAATCTTTTACTTTTAATTCATTTTAGCTCCAAATCTTTTTATTTTCATGTCAAATTAATTCTATAAGTTAATCGTACTATCTAGTCCCACGTACAAAATTTTTGCTCAAAAAGGATAAATAAAAATATTAATTTTGATACAAATGGTGACCGAAAATATGTACTTTTGATATAATCTTGTTCATAGAAATCGTGACTAAGAGGGGAAATGATAATTTTGGGAAATGTGGTAGGGGACTTTGAGAGAGAAATATCCCAAAATGTATAGAAAAGGGTGAATATACAATTACTAACTTGGAGAATTTTGACAATTATTGAGATTAGATTATGTCTTGAGATTTAAGTCCTATGTGAAAAGAGTTTATATGAAGTTAAGTTAAGGTGTAATTAGTGACAATTGCTCATAATTTATATATATCGAATATAATATTATTCCTTAAGTTGTAAGAATTAGAATTATGTTATTTGGGGGTTTTAAGATTTAAATCCTTGACTTGAAACTTTGGAAATTAATAACGAAATTGGTTAGTCTTTGGGTCTAGGCTAGGCATATAGTAATATGGATTTTGTGTGTTTTGAAATCTTATGGTAATAATTTATGTGACTAGATTATGGTGCTACGGATTCCATTCAAAAAGGAAAGGCCAAAGTGTTAGATTGACCATGATTTGACTAAGGCAAGTGGACTTTCAAAATATTGTAAATCTCGTAGAATTCCCAAATTTTTCCTTTCTCCTATGTGTGATACGTGAAATATTTTAATATTATAAGAAATGAGATGATTAAAAATGTGAATGCGAGTAGGCGTGTTATTATGGTACTTGAATTGATAAATATGGTGAAGTGATGAGAATTCTATATTTTTGAAATATATATTGTTGTGGTTGAAAATTATGAGTGCATTTGCTTGTGGAACTCATATCATCCTCATTCATGACATGTATATGTGCATTGATTCCGAATATTGATATAAGTGAAATGAAAAAAAAAATTATTGGGATCGAGGTCTTTACCAGTCGAGATATTGTCATGCCGAGGCAAGATGCCGGCAAATTTATGATGATATTGTGATGCCAAGGTAACATGCCGATGAATTTATGATGATATTGTGATGCCGAGGTAACATGCCGGCGAATTTATATTATGCTGCCAAGGTAACATGCCGGCGAATTTATATTATGCTGCCAAGGTAACATGCCGGCGAATTTATGATGATATTGTGATGCCGAGGTCTTTGCCGGCAATTATTGCATAATGCATTGCATTTCACCCTTGCATACTATTGCATAGCATGGTGTTATCCTTATGATTGAATGTGCTATCACTATTAGTTTGTGCTTTGGAAATTGTGATATGGTGAAATACCATCTTTATTATGTATTATGTATTGCTAGGTCGAAATAACTTTCTGTGCAGGTAGTAGTCGTGGAAATCGACTGGGACGAAAGGAATTTGTGTATTCTATTACACTTCCTTGTTTTGTTAGTTAACTTGCTGGGTACCGCATGGTATTTGGTACTCACCCGTTTCTTCTACACTTGTGCAGGTGTGAGCGCGGACAATGAATAGTATTTTTTTGATGCGTCGAGGATTCCTAGGTGACATAGAGAAGTAGCTATTGTCATCTGGCTGACTCTCTTGTTCCTATTTCTTCTGTACTTGTTCTATTAGAGAAGAAGGACAATGTGGACTTGTATTTCTTTGATTCACTTGTATTTCTTTGATTTTCTGTATTGATTAGTGGCTTGTACGCGTGACAACCAATCCTTGGGTGGTATTTAAGTTGATGAAAATTTCTCAGTTTTTAGTTAAATTACTTATGTGCGTTATGTTTATTACCTCTTTGAATTAAGGTTGACTTGTTCTGGTGAGATCAAGCAAGTGCCATCACGCCCAATTTTTGGATCGTGACAACTTTATATTGTCAACAACCATTACATTTAGCCTGAAAAGGTCCTCAAAGAGGAATTCCTATCCCTAAGAACATTTCATTCATACTTGATTACAATACTGTCACTAACAAGGACATATTTAAACCTATTTTTAATGAGTAGCCCGACTGAAATCAAATTCTTTCTAATTGTAGGATCATATAATACTTTGTTAAGGTCAACACCTTGCCACAAGTCATCTTCAAAAGTACCTTTTCACGTCCTTCAATTTTGGTTGTTGAAGTATTTCCCATAATAGGCTTCTCCTCAAATTCAACAGGTGTATAAATTACAAATGTTTTTTTCACAGAGCAAACACATCAAGTGGACAAAAGTCAACACAAAACTCTTTCGGATTTCCAACCAAGTTACACTCCAAAATCATAGTGCAGAGGACAGCTACATCCTCTATCTTTTTCAAAATATTTTTCTGACCATTACCTTTGTCCTTACTATTTTTTGGGACACGACAATCGAAACCCTTGTGGTCAATTTTTCCATAATTATAACAGTTGTCTTTGAACTTTTTCTTAGCTTGCTCCTTCTTTAGTCCAGTGGACTTCTTTCTTTTCTTGCCTATGATTCAGTTCGTCTGTATAGAGGTTTGTGGATACATGTGGGTGTGGGATATTGCATGTGGTATGACTACGTATGTATGATACAATTGTTGGGCGGTTCTACCGCAGCGGTGACCTTGTCGGCCTGCGTATATATGTGTATAGATATTTGCTGTATGCTGGGGTTGCTGTTTGCAGGTTTGATTAGTCAGTAAAACAGAGGAAA
>JAOTQR010079853.1:0-41573 GCA_025774065.1 Solanum ossicruentum
ATAATTCGCGTATCGTGAGAACACATACATATACATATATACACACACAAATATATATATATATATATATATGTGTGTGTGTGTGTGTGTGTGTGTATGTGTGTGTGTGTGTGTGTATGTGTGTGTGCGCGCACAAATACATGACATGACTATCCAAATGCTAGCAATGGTTGTCCTTTTTGGTAGCTGATCAGCATTATATTTCCAACGTGTGGCCATCTGTATAATATACATATATAAGATATCTGGGCAAATAGGCCGCTTACCTTCGATTATAACTCAAAGTCCATGCATACCATGCCATATAAGATATAAATATTGAATGCACATAGTTGGCCATAGCAAGAATTTAGCCAATCTTTGCTCATTGGTACTTTTATTCTCATAATGTCATAATCACGATCGTAGCATATGCACATGACTCATGGAATCTTATATGTCTTTCAAATAAATTTGAAAACTTAACTCAATATTTATAATGATGCCTTAACTCTGGAGCTTAAGGTGCTTTACATAATGTTTATAACTGGTTCCTTTCTAATTCGCAAAAAAAGATATTAAAAAAATCAAGTGTCTGTCTAGTTTAAACAGGAGTATTATAATTCAGATTATTGGAAATCACCATGTTACTTGTTAAGTTTTTCAAATACAGTTTTAGCATGAAATGCAGACTGATTATGACTATTAAATTTCTCTCATAATCTTTCTTTATTTTTTAATGACACCATCCAAAGAGCAACACCTCAAACACATGGACATATAGTCAGGAAAGCCGATAAATTGATATATAGATATCGAATATCCAATTTAATCAAATGAATGGAGTATCAACGTAAGATCATAATAAAAATAATTCAACTATAATCCTAATACATTTTGTAGAAGGTCTTGCAGGCAATAAAGTTACAAAATATCACATTTGGTATTTTGGAAGTTTTTCAGATTTTGTGCTAAAAGGAGGGACAAAGCTTAACATTAACATACCTTATCTTATGCTTTCGATACTTATCTATGAGGGTGATCCCGAGAGATGTCTTGGCCCCACCCTATTCTTAGTAAAGGTGTTGTTGGATAATGAGTTGGTTTGTATTATGAGCTTGACTCCTCTTATGCTATGTTATTTTGAGAGACTCCCCTTAGTCCCATACTTTTCTCTATGCTCTTTATGTTGATTGTTGAGATGAAAGTCACAAGTCCTATTTCCCTTAGATGCTATTGTTATTTGTAATTGTCTTAATTTGTTTTCATGACAGGGACGTGTTCCTGATATGCTAAGAGGCTTTATTGGGTCCCTTCTATCTTCCCATTTGTTGTGTCACGTCTAGGCCTTAGGCTTGGGTCGTGACATACATTTTTACTAAGTCATTTTTAAAGACGTAAAACCCTCATTTTCACTCCATATTAAATATTTCAAGCTTTGGGAGGCTATTTTTGAATGGATTGTTTCAAAAAAATCTTATAGGCAAGTGTTTATAACACCATTTTGATTAATTTCCATGGTTTTTATCTTGATTTTGACTTGACTTTCATGATTTTCAATATTCAAAATTGAGGATTTTCGATCTATGATTTTGGAATATTAAATGAGGATTTCTACATCAATTTAAACTCGATTATAGTGGGATTTTCACCCCTGAATTTCATTTTTTGTGTAGAATCCAATGTTGAAGTCGATTTTCAGATTTGAGACTTTCGAATTTTAGCCCTAATTTTAATCATTTTTGCCCCTAAGCCTAAATAATACCAATATGGATATCAAAATGCATCTCTTGATGCAGAATATCTATTTTTGTCAATGGTTGATCCATTTGTAGATTATTTTGAGGCTTGAATTAATTAAAAGCTTGTACTATTGTAATTTCGCCATTGAGGTAGGTTCAGCTAACGTTTCTGGGACTAAATTTGAGCTACTAAGCATGTTTATGTGATGTTTGTGAGATGTGGATTGAATTGTGACCCATATTATGATATGATTGAATTTGATGGGAATATGAGGTTGGTTATGCTGAATATTGAATAATTTGCGATCCTATTGATTAATTGAGATGAAATACTATATTTTGAGATAATTGTGATATCATTATGATAATACGATACTTGAAATAATTCTTGTTTAGTGTTGTGACTAATTGATGATGAGTATGATCAGTGTAAGAGTTTTGAGTCCATTTAGGGTACTTGTGGAGCTTGTTTCAATACATGGTTATTTATGAGTGGAGACGGGGTGAGGCATGGTATAGCCATATAATGTTAATACTCTTTTGTTGCATTGGTATGCACCGATCTTATATTTACTAGTTGCATTTATATCCACAGATCTTATGCTCCATTGTTGCATTGGTATGCACCTATATCATATTGATTAGTTGCATTAGTATGGATAGATCTTATGCTCTATCATTGCATTGTTATGCATATATCTCATACTGGATTAGGTGCATTGCTATGCATGGATCTTATTTCTGTTGGGATGCATTAATATGCACACATGTTATATATGACTGATCACATTTGTATGCACACATGTGATACATGATTAGATGCATTATTATGCACATTTATCACATTTGAGATTTTATGATGCATATTGAGCCAGTGATTATGGCCTGCAATGTATCGAGATACTTTTGATTATGGCCTCCAGTGCCTTATTATATATATATTAGTACTTGGTCTGTGATGCCCCTGGGTTCTATCTTGTAGCTTCAGCTCGATATGATGTATACATTAGACCCGCAACGATTATGATTTCACCTCATATATGGCTTTCAACACCATTGTGTTCGTACATTACATTACATCATATCATTGGATTAGTTTACTATCTATAATTGCCATTATTCGTGATTCTATTATATTGTGCACTAACCATTTTTGTGCATGTGATAGAATTCTTCTTTATTACATACTTGTTAGATTCTTCTTGCCAGTCGGTTGAACCTACTAGGTACATTTCGGTGTACTCAATCCTACTATGTTTCCTCCATGCAAATCGAGCGTACAGACCCACACAAGATAGCTGATTCATGCTTAATTGGACTTTTCAACATTCATCCTAATCATACTGGTGAGGCTCAGACTATGAATCACCATGGATCTTTGAGACTCTCTTTATTGCTTTTGTTTAGATCATACATCAGATATTACAAGACAGTATTGTATTTGCTTTTGAGACAGCTGTATTTACTAAGTGTAGTCTTAGATGCTCTTGTACTCATGACTCCAAGTTTTGGGAGATTTCTTATATTTGTCGAGTTTGTTTATGCTTTATTTATCTTTCTTTAGTTGCGATCCATTTTGGATCGTGATAGTTAGGGGCTTTGAGTTGTGCAGACAAATAGTTCTAGTTGATAGTGCACATCTTAGTAGAGCTTATAAGAGAACGTTTGTATCGGCAAGCACACTTGATTGGGTAGGTAATTTATTTTATTATTGATTTTTATGCTTAACATAATAATATATGAATCTAAAAGTTGTCGATACATTTGTTATGGAAACTGATTAATTAGGTTGCATACTGTCATTGGCTTGTAGAGCTATGGACACTTAAAATGATTGTTCTTGGACGTGGTTCTTTTGACAATTAAAAAATGCATTTGTAAGCAAAAAAAATGTGCGTGGTATCAGAGAGAAATAAAAGTATCATGAAGAGTATAAGTAAATTGTTTCCAGCTATCCCTCATTATGCAAGTATATGACATCTTTGGAAGAATGCTTTTACAAACTTTAAAAAGAGTAGGAAATTATTGAGTGATTGATTCTACTCAATGGCAAAGGCATACCGAAAGGAGGATTTTGATATATTGATGGATAAAGTGGATAAGGTTGATCATAGGGTAAAAGTGTACCTTTAGAATACTGGATATGAAAAGTTGTCAAGAGTTTATGCAACAATATAAAAGGGAAGAATGATAACATCTAACATAGCTGAATGTATCTATGGGTACCTTGTTGAGGCACGACAACTATTTATATTAGACTTTTTGAAATAAACTAGAATTTTATATGGCAGTTGACACTATAAAAATAGGGAAATTGCCTCATATACAAAGTAGACATTACGAAGAAGATTTAAAGAGGTTTTGATTCTAAATGCATCCAAACATTCAAGAATGAAGGTATGTATCATTTTATAATTTTTTTGTGACCCATGTAATGTGGAATTGACTATTTATAATTTTTTGCAGCTTGTTGCATCCTCTAAACTTATTTTTCAGTTTATGAAGAGGGTAGAGGATACATAGTTTTTCATGAAAGGAAAACATGCAACTATGGAAGATTGCAACTAGACAAGATACCTTCTACACATGTTGTTGCTGTTTTAAAAAATAAGAATTGTATAGATATCTATTCGTACTGCTCATGTTACTACAAAGTAGATGCATCAGCAAAGATATATGAAGTTCCAATGGTTCCAACGTCAGATAAAGAAGATTGATATATTCCAAATAATGTTTTAGATGATGTAATATTACCGCCTAGATTCAAGAGAGTGCCTGACCATCCAAGGAAAAGAAGAAAGACAAAATTTAGATGAAAAAATGTCTTCAAACACAAACTATTGTGGGCGTTGTGGACAAGAAGGTCCCAATCGATGAACTTGTACTTTTTTTCCCAAGGAAAAGAGGTGTACTAAAAAATCTTTTATTTGTAATTTTTTAATTATTCTATTGAATCTTGGCTAATTATATATTCAATTTTAAAAAGGTACTAAACTTTAAAGTTAAAGACATGTGTCATCTTTTATGATTCATTAAATAAATATATTTATATAGACCTGGAACAATGAATCATGAAATAATACTAAAGAGTATAGTCATGTATCATGTTATATTTGTGTATCAAATTATATGATACAGCCTACTTATTACAATTTCTTTATATCTGATACCCTTGATATATTAATATTGTTAAAAATCAAGCACCTGAATGAAGTATTATTCGGATGATTCATTGCAAGAAAACAAGTTTACTTAGACCTCCTATAATGAATCCAACAAAAATGCTAAAGTGTATTTTCCTGTATCATATTATATTGTTGTATCAAGTTACATGATACACCTACTTATCACAATTCCTTTATATCTGATACACTTGATATAATAAAAATATTGTTAAAAATCAAGCTACTAAATCAAGTAATAATCAAGTATCATTTTGGATGATTTATTATATGAAAAGAAATTAACACATACTTAGTTCAATGCATCAAATAACTATAGTAAAGGTGTGTACTCATTTATCATGTAATAGTGGTGTATCTAGTTTTAAAATACAATGTACTGATTCAGTGAATCAAACAAATATGCTAAAGCGTATACTCATGTCTCATGTTATATTGGTCTATCTAGTTTTAAGATACACCATACTTATCACAATTTCTATATATATGATACACTTGATATATTAAAATATTGTTAAAAGTCAAATTCTTGAATAAAGTATTATTTTGTATGATTCATTATAAGTAAACAAGTTTACTCAAACTTGATATAATGGATCTATTGGTGTATATGCATTTCATTATTAAAATAAAATATTAAGTGCATATATTAGTGATATAAATTGTGGTAGAACAGGTTATTAGTTCTTGTAACCTATATGACCATTAGTGTCTTATAACTCACGTAACCACTAGGCCATATTCTAACTCATTATGCCTTATAACTCATGTAACCTCCAAGGCATTAATTCCTCAATTCATTTACCTACATTACTAATTCATATTAATCCTTTTTAAGATAAGGGTGAATTTCTCACCTACAAAAAGTGATGTTTCATCCTTAGTGAAATGAGCAATTGTGAGATGAAAAAATGTGAAGTGTGGATAAAATGTTGTAGTGTGTACTGAGGTGTGCAATGTTGAAAGAGAGAGTTGAGACAAGGAAAATATTCAAACGATATAACTATATTCACTATATAAAAGGGAGTAATTATATATTGAAGGAAGGTGATTTTTTTGTGGAGTTTTAAATTCTTCAATCAATCCGAAGTTATTTGAGTCATAGAATGTTGTTGGGTTATTGTATCCTTGAGAAGACAAGTCTAGAGATATAGTGTTGGATTGGTGTAGATTATGCCGAAGTCAGCTTGAATCTTCTTAAAGAGCGAGAGATATACGCGCCTCAACTCGGATGAATTTAATTTAATTTTATTATTTTATTTTCAACTATATTTTATTGTGTATATGATATATTGCGCCATTAGTTTAGCTGTAGATTATGCCGCAGTAGGATTGAATCTCCTTAAAGAGAGCGACATGCCCACACCTCAGCCTGAATGAATTTTTATTCAATTTTGTCATTTTATTTTCAATTGTACGTTATTGTATTTGTTGTATGTTACACCAAAAATTTTAAGGAGATTCATGTTTTTTTGTTATATTTTAAAAAAATGCACATATCAAGATACGACTAGGGTCTAGACGTGACCAACGAATGGTAAACCCGAAAGAACCCCAAACAAACTTCATAGCATACCATTACAGATCCTTGGTCATGAAAGAAATTAAAATGACAATGAGAGATAAGCATAAACAAGCGAATTGAGACTAAGAGAACTTCCGTATCATAAAATCAAGAAGCAAGAGAGTCAAGACTCATAGCATAGATACATAGCATGTCCAACAACACCTCTAGTACATAGATAAGAGCGGCGACCATGACAAACAACTGGGCCTATTCTCATAGTCAATATATAAATAAAGGAAAGATAGATTTAGTATATAGGAAGAGATCATAAGCAACGTCCCCGAAATGAAGGACTCACCAACAAGCTTGAGACACAATCTTACTAGCCACGTGGAGGAGGATGATGATCAAGCGGTGACCGGTTCCTACATGGTGACATCATTTAGGCATAGAGTATGCATTAGTACGTTTGAATGTACTAAGTATATTAGATGCAATTAAACAAGAGATAGGCATCATATGCAAAATACATAATCATAAGCAATGAATAATATACTAACAATATGACATGTATGAATGATGTTTGAAGTAAAACCATGCTTACAATCAAAATCAACTTGTATACTTAATAATACTTAATGTTGGAAGAAACCTCAACCGACATAAAACAAGACCAAGCAAGCTACAACTAGGAATCCCGATGTTATCCCCACATCGGAAGAGAGAGGGAAGTTACATTCCAAGGTGAACCTCCTAATGCCTAAGTGGATCCACTAAGCCTTATGTAAACTGGGTACTCTCCTCTAGTTCTTAGACTCGGGGACTCGCCTCAAGACCTTATATTTAGGATACTGATATCTTAGAGATTTGGGGACTTGCCTCTAATTCGTAGACTCAGGTACTCGCCTCAAGCCTGGAGTCACTTAAATCATAACTCAAACAATAGATCATCAAAACTTAAAGAATCCTTAAAAAGGCATTTTCTCAAGCACTTGGCGGGTGTGTAATGCTAGTGTAAAACCATGCAATTCAAGAGTCTTATCATGCTAGAAAATCCAATGTAAAACTATCAATAGATACTTGATTGCACTCTCAAAATCCTTCATCAAATCTCAAGATAGATCAAAAATTCATATTTCAAAACATAGTAAAATAGTACAATTTCATAAACCCCAATATAGTGTACAGTGAATTTCATAAAAAATAAGACCCATGAATAAATCAACTTTAAATCATGCAATTTGTAAGAAAAAGAAATTGGGCATCATCAGTGAAAGGAACCCATGGAAAAAAACCCACATACCTAAGCTTTGGAGATGAACTTTATGGAGATTGGAGATGGAGACTTGAAGCTTGGTTGAATTCCTTAAGATCCGCTGAGGGTTTTGGCACTTGAAATTTGAGAGAAATATAAGCCTAAGTGCTTGAGTGAGTATTAGGGAATGTATAGTATGATGTGAAGGAAAAATATGGCTAAATATAGGTATTTTTACGTGTGGGAAGGCTTAGGCCCAAGACTTAAAAGCCTTGGACCAAGATTAAAATCTGGACAACAAATTGTACATGGGTGCTGAAACGACCCCAAAAAGTGTCCAAAAATGTGCCTCAGAATGCCCTGAATTTAATTTTCATATATCTAAAAATTTATTTATTATTTCAAAAATTCAACCTCATGTTTGTGATCAGGGGGGTCAAAATTAGGTGAAAGGGGTCTAACCTCGATTTAAGAGCGAAAGAATAACTTTTATAAATTTTTAAGGGATGATTTCTAGTGAGCTATTCACGATGCTCCCGCAATGTGCCTTGGGTACGCTTTAGTACAAATCTCTCTCCATATCCTCTTAGTGACACAGAGATGTGTTTTTCGCCTGACAGTCTTTCTTATGTGGCCCAAAATATTCTGAGTGGTGGGCCTAAGTTTCCTCAACGTGTTTTGATCTATACTTAGTCAAATTGCACCCTTATATCATCCTAAACATTTTCCATTACTCCCCAAAACACTTGGCCATATTTTCACTTCCAAATTCAAGACCCAAAACCCTTATCCGGATTTAAGGATTCTCTTCAAGTTCAAGTCTCCATTGTTAACCTTTACCAAGAACTTCTCTAAAGCTAAGGTATGTGATGTTGAACCATTGGGTCCTTTCAACCATGGTGCTTGAGCCTCCTTTTTACTAATATTGCATGACATAAAGTTGATTTTATATGTTGTATATTGTGAAATTTACTGCACAGTGATTTTAGTTCATGAAAGTATGGTTGTTTTATCAAGTTTTGAGCTCTAACTCTTTGATCTAATGTTGGATTTGATATGGAGTTTTGATGAGAATGTCTTAGGGGTGTTGCAAGGTGTTGATTGATGGTTTTACAACAGATTTTCTTGCATGATTTCATCTCAAAATTGCATGGTCTTTTACTCCCATTACACACTTCCAAGGTATTTGATAAAATGTTTGGTTTTGGTTTTATGAGGAAATGAAGGCCCAGAGCATGAGATATGATATGAATGATGTTGTGGTGCTGAAAAGAGCATATGTATATGAAGTAACTGACTATATAATGATGAAATGAGCTTAGCAAACTCTATATAAACGGTTACATTAGACTATGCACGATCCAAGGGGACTAGAGCCCGGGTAACTGAGGGAAGGATTCGTACTTCTCCACCTAGTGATAGGGCGGCATCATTACTAACCTAGATGGAGTTTCATACTCATCAACAGATATAGGGGTTCGTACTCATCCACCTAGGTGATGAGGCGGCATTATCACCAATCGAGATGAGGGTTCATACTTATACTCCTATGTGATGAGGTAGCATAATCACTAAACCCAAGTGGTTCATACCTTAAAAATCTTTCTTGCTATCTTCTACATATATTATATTCTATATGAGCATGGATTACTTAAGCACATTTTACTTATGCATTGAACATACATGTTATCTTTTTATATTATGTCTATTGCCTATTGTTATGCATACTGATCATGAAGCTTATCCCCTGTTGCATTGCATCCCACATACTTAGTACATTCAAACATACTAACGCATACTCTTACCTACATAATATCACCATGTAGGAACCGGTGCCCAAGTTGATCATCCTCTTCCACCACGTGGCTAGATGGTACTATTCTAAGCTTGTTGGTGAGTCCTCCAATCCGGGGACTTGGATGTATGTTTTCCTCTTATCTATGTATCTATCTTATGTTTTATTTATGATAAGGGTGAGCCCAGTTACTTTATCTTTGCCCCCTCTCTATCTATGTGTGTAGAGGTATTTGAGGACAAGTTATGTATTCATGATATGAGCTATGATTCCTTACCTTTTGATGTTGATATGTTGCAAAGATTTCCCTTAGCCCCAATTGCTCCACTCTATTCTACATGTCTTTTATATGCTTCCATGACCAAGGATATGTAATGTCAAGTTTAGAGGCTTGTTTGGAGTTTCTTCGGGTTCCTCATTCGTCATGTCATGTCTAGGCCCTAGGTTTAGGTCGTGACAAACTTGGTATCAGAGCACTAGGTTGTTTATCCTCGGAGTCCAACACACCGCATCGATTAGAGTTCTATTCATGGTTGTGAAGTACGTCATGACTTTGAGTAGAAGGCTATGAGACGTTTTATGAAATGTTTCCTTTTTTATGTTCTAAGTCATGCTATAGAGTTATGATAAGTTTTCCCCCTAATAATTGTTCTTTGCTATGCTAGATCATGCCAAACACTAGAGAAAGATGGGCCTAAACTCCCGAGGAGCAACCTACCAATCGTGAGCTATGAGATGCGCTTACTATACTTGCCCAAGTGGTGGCCAGCCAAGTCTAACAAGTAGCCAACCCCTTATGCTAATACCCTGGGAGCTAGGTAAGAGACTTCATGAGGATAAATCCTCTGGCTTTCCATGGGTCAAAAGGTGAATGAAGATCCACAACAGTTTATTGAAGAGGTCTACTAAATCTTGTCTATCATGGGTGTTGGGCCAAATGAGAAGGCGGAGTTGGTGGAGTACTAACTCAAAGAGGTGGCCCAAATTTGATTGGACCGATGGAAGGGTGAGACAGGCAATGTCTATATGGTGCTTTGGTAGGAATTCAAATTGGCCTTCCTTAAATGATTCTTCCCTCTTGAGCTTAGGGAAGAAAAGTTGGATGAGTTTATGAACTTGAAACAAGGTGCTATGAGTGTGAGGGAGTATGCCCTCAAATTTAATCAACTTTCCAAGAATGCTCCCCAATTGGTGGCCGGTCCTAGGTAATGGATGAATAGGTTTGTTATGGGGGTGTCTAACTTGGTAAGTGATGAATGACGGTCCACTTTGCTTATTGGTGACATCGACTTGTCTTGATTTATGACATATGTCGAGTAAAAGGAAGAAGAGAAGTTCAGAAAAAGGAGGGGCCATGAGGCCAAGAGAGCCCGTTTTGACGAAAAGTTCCACAACGTTGCTAGACTTCAACAAGGCCAAAGGCCTCCTCATGCTACAAATACGAAGTTTGCGAATGACTTTCCTAGACCTCAAGGTAATAGTGGGGTGGCTCCTATTGATGTGTGTCCAAGATATGGGAAGAGTCATAATGGCCCGTGATTGAAGTTTACTAGTTCATACTATGGTTTGGGAAGCTTGGTAAAGTAGATTTTCCAAGAAACTATGGCAAGGTTCAGGGTGCAAATGTTGTCCTATTGGGTAGAGGTAGTCCTCAAGGTGGTTCCCTAAGGCACAAAAAGTTTTATGCTCTACATGGCAGGCAAGGGGTTGGTGAGGTCCCTGATGTTGTTATCGGTATGTTGAAAATCTTTGATCTTGATGTATATGCTTTGATTGATCCGGGTGCCACCCTTTCCTTTATTACTCCCTTTGTTTCTAAGAAGTTCCATGTTGAGTTGGAGTTGTTGCATGTGTCATATGAAGTGCCTACTCTTATTGTTGCATCTATTATTGCTAGGAGGGTGTATAGAAATTGTCCGATTTGCATTTTACATAAAAGCTTACCTTGTGATCTTTTTAAATTAGGTATGGATGATTTTGATCTTATTCTTGGGATGGATTGGTTGTATGCCTACTATGCTTCAATTGATTATAGAACTCATAGGGTCAAGTTTCAATTCCCAAATGTACCTATCCTTGAATGGGAAAGTCATGATATGGTAGTAAGAGATAGGTTCATCTCATGCATTAAAGTCCAAAGGTTGATTTTCTAAAGGGTGTTTATATCATCTTGTGAGGGTCAAGGATATGCTATCCAAAGTCCCATCCATTGAGCCGGTCCCGATTGTAAATAAGTTTCTTGATGTCTTTCAAAATGACCTTCCCGGTATACCTCCCGAAAGGGAGATAGATTTTGGCATAGATCTCCTTCCCGACACTCAACCTATCTCTATTTACCCTTACCATATGGCCCCAGCGGAGTTGAAGGAGTTAAAGGAGCAATTGAAAGATTTATTGGAAAAAGGATTTATTAGACCTAGCTAATCACCTTGGGGTGCACCAGTGTTATTTGTGAAGAAGAAAGATGGGTCACTTAGAATGTGCATTGACTACCTTCAACTCAATAGGGTCACTATAAAGAATAGATATCCCCTTCCAAGAACTGATGACTCATTTGGCTAATTGCAAGGGGCTAGCTTTTTCTCTAAGATTGATCTTCAGTCTGTGTACCATCAAGTGACGGTGACGGAGTGTGATATTCCCAAGATGACCTTCCGAACTGGATATGGGCACTATGAATTTGTGGTGATGTCCTTTGGATTGACTAACACATCATCCATCTTCATGGACCTAATGAATTGGGTTTTCAAGCCCCACCTTGATTCCTTTGTTGTGGTTTTCATTGATGATATTTTGATCTGCTCACATAGTAAGAAAGAGCATATGGACCATTTGAGGGTTGTGTTACAAAGATTGAGGGAGGTGAGATTCTATGCAAAGTATGACAAATGTGAATTTGGTTGGAGGAGGTCGCATTATTGGGTCATGTAGTGTCTGGGTATGGTATATAAGTGGATCCTAAGAAATGCAATGTGATTAGGAATTGGCCTAGACCATTGACCCCGTCGTACAGTAGGAGTTTCTTGGGCCTTGCGGGTTCTTATAGAAGGTTTGTGAATGGGTTTTCCACCATTGCTTCTCCTATGACAAAATTGACTAAAAAGAAGGTGAAGTTAGTCCAGACCGATGAATGTGAGAAAATTTTCCAAGCATTGAAGGATAGACTTGTGTCCGCTCATATATTGTCACTATCGAACGGGCTTGAGGGTTTTGATGTGTATTGTGATGCATCTAGTGTTGGCTTGGGTTATGTGTTAATGTAAAATGGTAAGGTCATAGCCTATGCTTATAGACAACTCAAGGTGCCAGAAAAGAACTACCCTACCCATGATCTTAAATTAGCCGTTGTGGTGTTTGCGTTATAGATTTTATGACATTATTTTTATGAGGTGCATGTTGATGTCTTCACTGATCATAAGAGCTTCAATATGTCTTTACAGAAAAATATCTTAACTTGAGACAAATAAGGTGGCTAGAACTCCTTAAGGACTATGACATAAGTGTGCATTACCATCCGAGTAAGGGAAATATTATGGCGGGTGCTTTGAGTCGGGTCTCGATGGGCGGCCTAGCTCATGCGTGTGGTGGTGAAAGGGAGATGGCTTGGGATGTGCATAGGTTGGCTAGATTGGGGGTGAAATTGGAAGGTTCGGGTAATGATGTTGTTATGGTTGATGGTTCTAAATCTTTTTTGGTTGATGAGGTGATAGCAAAACAACATCTAGACTCCTCCTTGCTTGAGTTGAAGGCCATGGTGAAACGGGAAAAAATAAAGGTTTTCTCCCAAGGGGGAGATGGGACCCTTAGATACCAAGTTTGATTATTTGTTCCATGTGTTGATGGTTTGACAGAGAAAGTTCTTGATGAACCCCATAATATCTCTTATTCTATCCACCCTGGTTTCACCAAAATGCATAGAGACTTGAGGGAGGTGTATTGGTGGGAGGCATGAAGAGGGACATTGCCAAATTCGTTTTCGGATGCCATAGTTGCCAATAAGTCAAAGCCGAACATCAAAGATTGGGTGGCCTAACCCCAGACATAGAGATTCCCAATTGGAAGTGGGAGGTGATTAACATGGATTTTGTGGTAGGATTGACCAAGACTAGGAAAGGCTTTGATTCCATATGGGTGGTGGTTGATAGGATGACAAAATCGGCTCACTTTCTATGGTCAAGACTACATATGGGCTGAAAAGAAAACAAGGTTCTACATCCATGAGTTAGTAAGGTTACATAGGGTTCCTTTATCCATCATATTAGATCGGGGTGCACAATTTACGTCACACTTTTAGAGATCTTTTCAAAGGGATCTTGGTACAAAAAGTTCACCTTAGTACGGCCTTCCACCCTCAAATGGATGGCCAAGCCAAATGGATGATTGAAACACTTGAGGATATTCTTAGGGCTTGTGTATTGGACCTTAAAGGTTGTTGGGATGACCATCATCCTTTGATTAGATTTGCCAGCAACAATAGCTATCATTCTAGCATCGGTGTGGCTCCATTTAAGGCTCTTTATGGGAAACATTGTAGATCATTAGTGGGTTGGTTTGAGGTTGGAGAGGTCGCTTTATTAGGGCTAGATCTAGTTATGAAAGCTTTTGAGAAGGTTAAGATGATTAGGGAAAGGTTGAGGTTAGCCTAAAGGTGTCAAAAATCCTATGCCGGTGTGAGAAGAAGAGACCTAGAATTCCAAGTGGGTGATAGGGTCTATTTGAAGGTTTCTCCAATGAAAGGTGTGGTCCATTTTGGTACAAAAGGGCATTTGAGTCCAAGGTATGTTGGTCCTTATGAGGTGATTGAGAGTGTTGGCAAGGTAGCTTATGAGTTGAAGTTGCCTAGTGAAATGGATTTGGTCTGCCCGGTATTCCATATCTCAATGTAGAGAAAATGTGTTGGTGACCCTAATGCCATTGTACCTCTTGATGTTATGGGTGATGTGGAGGATACTTTGTCTTGTTTTCCTCTCTATCTATGTATATAGAGGTGTTTGTTGGACAAGTTATGGATTTATGATATGAGCTATGATTCCTTGCCTTTTGATGTTGATGTGTTGCACAGCTTTCCTTTAGCACCAATTGCCCCACTGTATTCTATGTGTCTTTTATATACTTCCATGACCAAGGATGTGTAATAACAAGTTAAGAGGCTTGTTTGGGGTTCTTTATGGTTCCCCATTCACCTTGTCATGTCTAGGCTCTTGGCTTGGGTTATGACAGGCGTGTCGCATTAAGAACGTGTAGGGACACTATTTCAGAGACGTGTTTTGATCTATACTTAGTCAAATTGCACCCTTATATAATCCTAAACATTTTCCAATACTCCCCAAAATACTTAGCCATATTTTAATTCCAAAATTCAAGACCCAAAACCCTCATCCGGATTTAAGGATGATATTTAAGCTTCAAGTCTCCATTGTCAACCTTCACCAAGAACTTCTCCAAAGCTAAGGTATGTGATGTTGAACCATTGGGTCCTTTTACCCATGGTGCCTAAGCCTCCTTTTTACTAATATTGCATAATACAAAGTTGATCTTATATGTTGTATATTGTGAAATTTACTGCACAGTGATTTTAGTTCATGAAAGTATGGTTGTTTTAACATGTTTTGAGCTCTAACTCTTGGATCTAATGTTGGATTTGATGTGGGGTTTTGATGAGAATTTCTTGGGGGTGTTGCAAGGTGTTGATTCATGGTTTTACAATAGATTTTCTTGCATGATTTCATCTCTAAATTGTATGGTCTTTTACCCCCAATACACACTCCCAAGGTACTTGATAAAATGTTCGGTTATGGTTTCTTGAGGAAATGAAGGCTCAAAGCATGAGATATGATATGAATGTTGTTGTGGTACTGAAAAGAGCATACATATAAGATGTAATTGACTATATGATGATGAAATTAGCTTAACGAACTCTATATAAAGTGTTACATTAGACTATGCTCGATCCAAGGGGACAAAAGCACGGGTAACAGAGGGAAGGGTTCGTACTTCTCCACCTAATGATAGGGCGACATCATCACTAACCTAGATGGGGTTTCATACTCATCAACTATGATAAGGGATCGTAATCATCCACCTAGGTGATGAGGCGACATTATCACCAATCGAGATGAGGCTTCATACTCATCCACTTATGTGATAAGGCAGTATAATCACTAATCCCATGGGGTTCATACCTCAAAAATCTTTCTTGCTCTCTTCTACATATATGATATTCTATATAAGCATAGATTAATTAAGCATGTTTTACTTATGCATTGAACATACATGTCATCTTTTTATATTATGTCTATTGTTTATTGTTATGCATATTGATCATGAAGCTTATCCCCTGTTGCATTGCATCCCACATACTTAGTACATTCAAACATACTAACGCATACTCTTACCTTCATAATATCACCATGTAGGAACCGATGCCCAAGTTGATCATCCTCTTCCACCACGTGGCTAGATGGTACTATTCTAAGCTTGTTGTTGAGTCCTCCATTTTGGCGACTTGGGTGTATATTTTCCTCTTATCTATGTATTAAGACACTATCTTATGTTTTGTTTATGATAAGGCTGAGCCCAGTTACTTTATATTGGCCCCCGCTCTATCGATGTATGTAGAGGTATTTGAGGACAAGTTATGTATTTATGATATGAGCTATGATTCCTTGCCTTTTGATGTTGATATGTTGCAAAGATTTCCCTTAGCCCCATTTGCTCCACTTTATTCTACATGTCTTTTATATGCTTTCGTGACCAAGGATATGTAATGACAAGTTAAGAGGCTTGTTTGGAGTTTCTTCGGGTTCCTCATTCGTCGTGTCACGTCTAGGCCCTAGGCTTAGGTCATGACGAACTTGATATCAAAGCACTAGGTTGTTCATCCTCGAAGTCCAACATACCGCATCGATAAGAGTTCTATTCATGGTTTTGAAGCGCGTCATTACTATGAATAGGAGGCTATGAGACGTTTTATGAAATGTTTCCTTCTTTATGTTCTAAGTCGTACTATAGAGTTGTTAATAGTTTTCCACCTAATGATTGTTCTTTGCTATGCTAGATCATGCCAAACACTAGAGAAAGATGGGCTTAAACTCCCGAGGACCAACCTACCAATCATGAGCTCCGGGATGCTCTTACTATACTTGCCAAAGTGGTGGCCAGCCAAGTCCAGCAAGTAGCCAACCCCTCATGCTAATACCCTGGGAGCTAGGTAAAAGACTTCATGAGGATGAATCCTTCGGCTTTCCATGGGTCAAAGGTGGATGAAGATCCAAAACAGTTTATTGAAGAGGTCTAAATTTTGTCTATCATGGGTGTTTGGCCAAATGAGAAGGCGAAGTTGGTGGCGTACTAACTCAAAGAGGTGGCCCAAATTTGTTTTGACTGATGGAAGGGCGAGACAGGCAATGTCTATGTGGTGCTTTGGGAGGAATTTGAATTGGCCTTACTTAATTGATTCTTCCCTTTTGAGCTTAGGGAAGCAAAGTCGGTTGTGTTTGTAAACTTGAAACAAGGTGCTATGAGTGTGTGGGAGTATGCCCTCAAATTTAATCAACTTTCCAAGCATGCTCCCCACTTGGTGGCGGATCTTAGGTCATGGATGAATAAGTTTGTTATGGGGGTTTCTGACTTGGTATGTGAAGAATGCCAGTCCACCTTGCTTATTGGTGACATGGACTTGTCTCGATTTATGACATATGTCGAGCAAATGGAAGAAGAGAAGTTGAGAAAAATAAGGGGCCATGAAGCCAAGAGAGCCCGTTTTGAGGGAAAGTTCCACAAGGGTTCTAGACTTCCACAAGATCAAAGGCCTCCTCATGTTACAAATAGCGAGTTTGCCAATGATTTCCCTAGACCTCAAGGTAATAGTGGGGTGGCTCCTATTAATGTGTGTCCAAGATATGGGAAGAGTCATAATGGCCCGTGATTGAAGGTTTCTTGTGCATACTATGGTTTGGGGAGCTTGGTCACAAGAAAGTAGATTGTCCAAGAAACTATGGCAAGGTTCGAGGTACAAATGTTGTCCTATTGGGTAGTGGTAGTCCTTTAGGTGGTTCCCTAGGCACAACCAGTTTTATGCTCTACATGGGAGGCAAGGTCTTAGGGAAAGGGGGACCAATCCCTTTCATAGTTGAATTGACAACCCTGCTAAAAGTGGAGTTTCAGTCAAGTATAGTTCAGCAATATCAAAGCAGGACCACTCGTCAGACATTGAGTAGTTGTTTAAAGCAAGTAATTCGACAAGGGTTCAAGTAATGAAATCAAGTATGAAAGGTCAACGACTTTCCACTCTTAAACTGATATATGTGATTGGAAGTGGAATACAAATATCTAAGACCCTGCGTCTGGGTTCTCTATGAGATATTTTCTTTCTTCTTATTATTACGATTACAGATTTTGGTAGAGAGGTCCCTGATGTTGTTACCGGTATGTTGAAAACCTGTGATCTTGATGTATATGCTTTGATTAATCCAGGTGCCACCCATTCCATTGCTACCCCCTTTGTTTCTAAGAAGTTCCATGTTGAGTAGGAGTTGTTGCATGAGTCATATGAAGTGTCTACTCTTATTGATGCATCTATTATTCTAGGAGGGTGTATAAAAATTATCCGATTTGCATTTTACATAAAATCTTACCTTGTGATCTTGTTGAATTAGATATGGTTGATTTTGATCTTATTCTTGGGATGGATTAGTTGCATGCCTACTATGCTTCTATTGATTGTAGAACCTATAAGGTCAAGTTTCAATTCCCAGATATACCCATCATTGAATGGGAAAGTCATGATGTGGTAGTAAAAGGTAGGTTCATCTCATACATTAAAGCCCATAGGTTGATTTCTAAAGGGTTTTTGTATCATCTTGTGAGGGTCAAGGATATGGTGTCCAAAGTCTAATCCATTGAGTCGGCCCTGATTGTAAATAAGTTTCTTGATGTCTTTCAAAATGAATCCCTCCCGAAAGGGAGATAGATTTTGGCATAGATCTCCTTCCCGACAAATAACCTATCTACATTTACCCATACCATATGGACCCAGTGGAGTTGGAGGAGTTAAAGGAGCAGTTGAAAGATTTGTTGGAAAAGGGATTTATTAGACCTAGCCAATCGCCTTAGGGTGCACCAGTGTTATTTGTGAAGAATAAAGGTGGGTCACTTAGAATGTCCCTTGACTACCGGCAACTCAATAGGGTCACTATAGAGAATAGATATCCCCTTCCAAGAATTGATAACTTATTTGACTAATTGCAAGGGGATAGCTTTTTCTCTAAGATTGATCTTTAGTCTGTGTACCATCAAGTGAGGGTGATGGAGTATGATATTCCCAAGATGACCTTCCGGACTGGATATGGGCACTATGAATTTGTGGTGATGTCCTTTGGATTGGCTAACACAACGACCATCTTCATTGACCTAATGAATAGGGTCTTCAAGCCCTACCTTGACTCCTTTGTTGTGGTTTTCATTGATGATATTACGATCTGGTCACAGAGTAGGAAAGAGCATATGGGCCATTTGAGGGTTTTGTTACAAAGATTGAGGGAGGAGAGATTGTATGCTAGGTATGACAAGTATGAATTTTGGTTGGAGGAGGTCGTATTATTGGGTCATGTGGTGTTTGGGGATGGTATAAAAGTGGACCCTAAGAAATTTGATGTGATTAGTAATTGGCCTAGACTATTCACCCCATCGGACATTATGAGTTTCTTGGGCCTTGCGGGTTACTATAGAAGGTTTGTGAATGGGTTTTCCTCCATTGCTTCTCCTATGACAAATTGACTCAAAAAAAGGTGAATTTTGTGAATACCGATGAATGTGAGAAAAGTTTCCAAGCATTGAAGGATAGACTTGTGTCCGCTCCTATATTGTAACTTCTGAACAGGCTTGAGGGTTTTGTTGTGTATTATGATGCATCTAGTGTTGGTTTGGGTTGTGTGTTAATGCAAAATGGTAAGGTCATAGCCTATGCATCTAGACAACTCAAGGTGCATGAAAGGAACAACCCTACCCATGATCTTAAATTAGCCGCTGTGGCGTTTGCATTATAGATTTGGTGACATTATTTGTATGGGGTGCATGTTGATCGCTTCACCGACCATAAGAGCCTTCAATATATCTTCACACAAAAAGATCTTAACTTGAGACAAAGAAGTTGTCTAGAACTCCTTAAGGATTATGACATAAGCGTGTATTACCATCCGGGTAAGGGAAATGTTGTGGCGGATGGTTTGAGTCGGGTGTCGATGGGCAGCCTAGCTCATGTGGGTGGTGGTGAAATGGAGATGGCTTGGAATGTGCATAGGTTGGCTAGGTTGGGGGTGAAGGTGGAAGGTTTAGGTAATGATGTTGTTATGGTTGATGGTTCTAAATCTTTTTTGGTTGATGACGTGATAGCAAAACAAGATCTAGATTCCTCCTTGCTTGAATAGAAGGACTTGGTGAAAGAGAGCAAAATAAAGGCTTACTCCCAAGGGGGAGATGGGGCCCTTAGATACTAAGGTAGGTTATGTGTTCCATGTGTTGATGGTTTGAGGGAGAAAATTCTTGATGAAGCCCATAATTTCTCTTATTCTATGCATCCTGGTTCCACCAAAATGTATAGAGACTTGAGGGAGGTGTATTGGTAGGGAGTCATGAAGAGGGACATTGCCAAATTCGTTCTTGGATGCCATAGTTGCCAATAAGTCCAAGCCGAACATCAAAGGTTGGGTGGCCTAACCCCAGACATAGAGATTCCCACTTGGAAGTGGGAGGTGATTAACATAGATTTTGTGGTAGGATTGCCCAAGACTAGGAAAGGCTTTGATTCCATATGGGTGGTGGTTGATAGGATGACAAAATCACCCCACTTTCTACAGTCAAGATTACATATGGGCTAAAAAGTATAAAAGGTTGTACATTCATGAGTTAGTAAGGTTACATAAGGTTCCTTTATCCATCATATCATATCGGGGTGCATAATTGACTTCACACTTTTGGAGATTTTTTCAAAAGGGTCTTGGTACAAAAAGTTCACCTTAGTACGGCCTTCCACCCTCAAACGGATGGCCAAGCCAAAAGGATGATTGAAACACTTGAGGATATTCTTAGGGCTTGTGTATTGGAGCTTAAAGGTAGTTGGGATGACCATCATCCATTGATTGCATTTGCCTGCAAAAATAGCTACCATTCTAGCATTGGTGTGGCTCCATTTGAGGCTCTTTATGGGAAACATTGTAGATCATCAGTGGTTTGGTTTGAGGATGGAGAGGTGGCTCTATTGGGGCTAGATCTAGTTATGGAAGCTTTTTAGAAAGCTAAGATGATTAGGGAAAGGTTAAGGGTAGCATAAAGTTGTCAAAAATCCTATGCCGATGTGAGAAGAAGAGACCTAGAATCCAAGTGGGTGATAGGGTCAATTTGAAGGTTTCTCCAATGAAAGGTGTGGTCCATTTTCGTAAAAAGGAGCAGTTGAGTCCAAGGTATGTTGGTCCTTTTGAGGTGATTAAGAGGGTTGGCAAGGTAGCTTATGAGTTGAAGTTGCCCAGTGAAATGGATTTGGTCCACCCGGTGTTCCATATCTCTATGTTGAGAAAATGTGTTGGTGACCCTAATGCCATTGTACCTATTGATATTATGCGTGATGTGGAGGATAACTTAACATATGAGGAGATCCCGATTTAGATCTTGGATAGGCAAATAAAGAGTTTGGGGAATAAAGAATTGGCATCCGTTAAGGTCTTTTGGAGGGACCAACAAGTCAAAAGTGCTGCTTCGGAGGCCGAAACGGACATGCAAAAGTGTTATCCTTATCTTTTCCACTCCGCTCAGGCCTAAGGTGCTAATCCTAAGTCTCATATGTGATTTCAAGTCCTATATTTCAGCCCCTATGTCAATCATATGCATTCATGTTTAAGTTGGTAAACTTATGATGATTTTACACTTATGTTGAGAATTTGAAAATGGTGTTTTTACATGTTATATTGCATTCTTGGTGGAGCTGATTTGTGCATGACCACTCTTATCTTGTACTCTCTTTAGGGGATGAATGTTCCCAAGGGGGAGATTTTGAAACGACCCAAAAAATGCCCAAAAAAAGTGTCTTGGAATGCCTGGAATTTTAATTACCATATATGTACAAATCCATTCATTATTTTGCAAAATTTGACCTCATATTTTTGATCAGAGGGTCAAAATTAGGTGAAAAATGGTTAACCTCAATTTTAGACTGAAAGAATAGCAATTATAAATTTTAAGGGATGATTTCTAGTGAACTGTTCGTGATGCTCCCGTGATGAGCCTTGGGCACGCTTTAGTACAAATCCCTCTTCGCATCCTCTCTACAACGTGAAGATGTGTTTTTCACCTAGCAGTCTTTCTTGTGTGGCCCAAAATATTTGAAGTGTTGAGCCCAAGTTTCCCAATCGTATTTTGATCTATACTTGGTCAAATTTCACCCTTATATCATCCTAAACATTTCCCAAAACTATACAAAACACTCAGCCATATTTTCACTCCCAAATTCAAGACCCAAAACCCTCAGCCAGATTTAAGGATTCTCTTCAAACTTCTAGTCTCCATTGTCAACCATCACCAAGAACTTCTCCAAGGCTAAGGTATATGGTGTTGAGACATTGGGTCCTTTCACCCATGGTGCCTAAGCCTCCTTTTTACTAATATTGTATGACTTAAAGTTGATTTTACACGTGGATCTTGTATATTGAGAAATTTACTGCACAGTGACTTTAGTTCATGAAAGTATGGTTGCTTTAGCATGTTTTGGGCTCTAAATCTTTGATCTAATGTTGGATTTGATGTGGGGTTTTGAGGTGAATGTTTTGGGGGTGTTGCAAGGTGTTGATTGATGGTTTTACAATAGATTTTCTTGCATGATTTCATCTATAAATTGCATGGTCTTTTAGCCCCATTACACACCCCCAAGGTGTTTGATAAAATATCTGGTTATGGTATCTTGAGCAAATGAAGGCCCAAAGCATGAGATATGATATGAATGATGTTGTAGTGATGAAAAGAGCTTATGTATATGATATAATTGACTTTAGGATGATGAAATAAGCTTATACATATATTGAACTCTATATAAAGTGTTGCATTAGACCATGCTCGATCCGGGGGGACAAGAGCCCTGGTAACTGAGAGAAGGGTTCATACTTCTCTACGTGTTGATAGGGCGGCATCATCAATAACCTAGATGGGGGTTTATACTCATCCATTGAGATGGGGATTCGTACTCATCCGCTTAGGTGATGGGGCGGCATTATCACTAATCGAGATGAGCGCTCGTACTCATTCACCTAAGTGATGGGACAGCGTCATCACTAACTCCAAAAGGTTCATGCCTTGAAAACCTTGATTGGTATCTTCTACACATATAATACTCTATATGAGCATGGATTACTTATGCATGTTTTACTTACGCATTGAACATACATGTCATCTTGTTATATTATGTCTATTGCCTATTTTTATGCATGTCGATCATGAAGCTTGTCTCTTGTTGCATTTCATCCCACATACTTAGTACATTCAAATATACTAACGCATACTCTTGTCTATATGATATCACCAAGTAGGAACCGGTGCCCAAGTTGATCATCCTCCTCCTCCACATGGCTAGACGGTACTATTCCAAACTTGTTGGTGAGTCCTCCATTTTGGGGACTTGGGTTTATGTTTTCCTCTTATCTATGTATTGAGACACTATCTTATGTTCTATTTGACTATAAGGGTGAGCTCGGTTATTTTGTCTTGGCCCCCGCTCTATCTATGTATGTAGAGTTATTTGTTGGACAAGTTATGTATTTATGATATGAGCTATGATTCCTTGCCTTTTGATATTGATGTGTTGCAAAGCTTTCCCGTAGCCCCAATTGCCCCACTCTATTCTACGTGTCTTTTATATACTTTTGTGACTAAGGATGTATAATGACAAGTTAAGAGGCTTCTTTGGGGTTCCTTCTAGTTCCCCATTCACCTTGTCATGTCTAGGCTCTAGGCTTGGGTTGTGACAGGCATGTCGTGTTAAGAATGCGCAGGGACACTGTTTCCGTGCTCACTTGAAAATTTGAATTTTGATATGGTTGCTCTAAAATCGGTATTAAACCCATTTTCCCATTCAATTTGAACCTCTAAATAAGAATATGAAGTCAGATTTCTGAAATAATCATGGATTTAGAGATATATGAAAATTACGATTCTGAATACTTTCGAGGCACATTTTTGAGCACTTTTTTGGGTCATTACAATGTTATTCCACTTCAACATCACTCTTTTTAAGATATGAAGGGTAAAATATATTATTCTTTCTCAATTTAAGCGGAGAAAAGGTAAAGAAGAAAATTATTTTTTTACCTAATACTTTGTATGAATAAAGTGATATTTCTTTTCATGAGCATAATGTGATATTAATAATTCTAAAAATAGTGAGGGTTCATGTAATGGAAAAAATCAATGTGAAATTGTGATTTTTGCATCATTGAGAAATGCTCTAAAAAATAGTATTATAGGTGTGTATATTTATTTCAAATAATTCACATGTCAATTTTTGCATATGATTTGGTGAGTTTTGGCTTTAACATGTTGTCAAAAACAATGATAAGTAAAAAATATTGAGTAGCCATATTGATGTGAAATATTTGGGTGAGATATCATAAAACCTCTACGAGATAATTTGATGATATTTGTGGGAATGAGAAAAATAAATTAATCATTTGCTAACTCTACCATGGAGATTCTGGAAAAAAAAATTTAACTTGTGAAAAGGTGAATTAAATTTATTATATCTAACACATTATTTTGAAAAATTATTTTTTCTCATTTTGACTAATAGTGAAAGCGTCAATAGTATTGGCAGAGTACAAAATAGTTATTGTAACGATACATCCAGACCTATAAAGATAAAATACAATATTGTGAGATCTTATTGATAAGTGTTGTACCATTTACTAATTATGATAATCTTGTAGATTCATGTATTAAGTTCTTAGCAAGACAAGGGTCTGAAGCATATCGACGGGGATGAGATTGAAGCCTATAAATCTTAATAATATGTGAGGAAACCCAACCTAGTAAATAGAGATCCTAGAACTAGGTTCAATGGGAAAAACAAATCAAATGATAACTTGTTGTGAAATGTACTAAAATTAATTTTTATTCAACCCTTATAAAAATGAGTGCATTTATCTTATAATGATTATGGAGGTTGAGTTTATGAACTCTTAATGAATGTCTGTATCTTATATGTGTGGGGTCACAAATTATAGGAGCACCCTTGAAAGATTTCACCTATGTGAGTGTGAAAGCAGACTATTTTCTATGAGAACGGGCTTGTTCTTAAAAGAAGTCATGAAAATTAGGATAGCACAAGGTCATAATGTGCTGGCTATTCATAATACTTTATTTCCCTTAAGCAGTTATAGTTCAAGTCTGAGATGACTACTGACTCTGGAGTAAAGGTTATTGTTTTACTAAGTGGAGGTTTAATGCAAAACACACCTTCATTATGCATAATATTCTACCTTCAACTAACTTTGTGAAGAACTCTATTATTTTAATTTTAAATAAGTGGGGGAATGTTATTGTATATGCATTTTATTATTAAAATAAAATACTAAATGCATATATTAGTGGTATGAATTGTGGTAGAAATGATTATTAGTTCTTGTAACTTATATGACCATTAGTGTCTTAAAACTCATGTAACTACTAAGTCATGTTCTAACTCATTATGCCTTGTAACATAGGTTACCTCCAAGATATAATTCCTCTATTAATTTACCTACATTACTATCCACATTACTCCTATTCAAGACAAGAATGGGTTTCTCACCTATAAAAAGTGATGTTTCTTCCTTAGTGAATGGAGCAATTGTGAGAGAATAAATGTGAACTATGGATAAAATATTATAGTGTGTGGTGAAGTGTGCAATAGTCAAAGAGAGTGTTGAGACAAGAAAAATATTCTAAATCTATAACTATATCCATTATACAAAAGAGGCTAATTATATGTCGAAGGAAGGTGTTTTTGATGTGCTTTGGACTTTTCAACTAATCCGAAGTTGTTTGAGCCATACAACATTGTTGGGTTGTTGTAGCATGGAACGGAAAAGTCAAGAGATATACTACTAGATCGGTGTAGGTTATGCTGCAGTTGGCATGAATCTCCTTAAAGCGAATGAGATATTTGCGCCTCAGCCTGAATGTATTTTTATTCAATTTTGTCATTTAATTTTCAATTATACTTTATTGTATTTGTGGTATATTACACCAACAGGATCAACCAAACTGTCTAAGGTCTAAAATGATGTATCATGTCATTAGATACACTCTAATACAAAATTTTCTTCATAACTTTAAAGCTTGTAGTGTTCACTATATCATGATACATAGAATTAAGCAAACTTTGAATGATGACACACCTGATTTGTACAAGATAAATAATTATATTAATTTTTTAAACTAAGTACATAAAATTCATATGAGTACTAAACTAAAATTTAATTAACACCATATTAAAAAATATTAAATAACATTCAGTTCTGTGACTATGGATAAATATCTAATATATATTAACTAAGTCATCTGCAACTACTTCCTTAGACTGATCCTTTGATTTAAGTGTGTCGTCATTTTCACTAACATATCCTGCCATAGCCTTTTCACAGCCATATATCCATATTAGTGCTTCATATCTTGTTCGAAGAAAGTTTGAGTCAAAAACACATGATGAAATTTCAATACCATCACAATTACACGACAAAAGTAGCTACATACAATTCGTAATCCCTAAGAAAACAATGTAGATGAATTTAAAACCAAAAGATAGAGTAAATATAAGAAATATAAACATGATACAATACTTACAGACTATCAAGAGCTTGTTTAGGAATTCCTTATACAAACTCGACATCAAAGGGATGCTCAGGACCCAAGAACTGTCCAGATTCTTTGTCTTTATAACCTTTAAGTGAGTACCAATCAGTTCAATCTGTTTGTTCATAAAAAAACACTATTCTCCAGGTACACAGGCAGCACTAGAGAAAACTTCATAAAAATAATATTCTCTAGGTACACGTGCAGCACTAGAGAAAACTTCTTTATCTTGCTAGTACTTCTTTTCGTGTATTCAGTGATGAATCATATATACAAATAAGTCTTTTTATTTTCAAGAAAACAACAAGTACTGATGGATTCACCACCATAATTTATATGCATGTAAACTTCATCAACTTGATGCCAAGGTAAATCGACAGGGATGAAAAATCCTTTGATCATATTTAACAGTGATTTATCAAATTTAGATACAACCGCACCAATTGCCCTGTCTTCTTGTGTATTAATATTTGCATCACTTGGAGTATTATAGTACCTATTACATGGACTATTGATGTATGAATTGAATAAGCAATTGGTGATAGTGTATTTGTATTGACTGGATATTCTATGCTTTGCCTTCTTTCAGAGATAGTAGAAGACTACTTCAATGTGCTCCATAGAGAATCCAATGAAAATCAATAATAATATGTGTTAGATACATAAAAAAATATTAAAGCAGATGACTATGTATCACCTATGCATAAAAGATATGAATCAAATATATTTAAATACATCATAAGTCCAACATTTATTTCTTTTGAGACACGACATAGAACCAGTTTTTATCTTTTGGAGTAGCAACAACAAAATCCATGAAATCAAATCCAAAAGAAGAGGATTTGGCTCTATCATAATCTTCCTTTACTTTCCTGGATAATTACTAATATTTAGTTGTAACATCTTAAAAATTATGAAAGTGACACAGGTTCTCAGAACTGGTTCTACGAGAGGATTTACAAGTTGTAGTCTAGTGGATAACCCGTAAACTAAGTCGTGAAAGGTGTTGAAAATTTTTGGCGATGTAATGAAGGGAGTCTACGAGATGGAACATGACTCCTAACCCATTCCACATGTCATCTATCAAGTTGTGGAACAAGATCCAAAAACCCATAATTTTGATCCAGGTTCTATGAGAGAAAATACAACTCACAACGTGTTCCATGAGTCATCTGATGGATTGTAGAATGAGAATAAAAAATTGATAATTTTTATCTTCTTTTCACGAGAGAGGACCATGACCCGAATCCTATTTCACGAGTCGTAAGAAGGGGTTTCGTGGTCCATTCAGCAGTTTTTCTTGAAGGATAATATTGTCTTTTTCCATCCTTTTTAATAAAAAGTCATGATGTTTTGGACTTCTTTTAGACCCCTTATCAGTACCCTAAGGATATTACTCCTTAAAAAATACTTAGAAACTCTAGAGAGCATCGATGAAGCGGAGAAAACTAGTGTTCCAAGCACATGAGTAGATATTCTCTAAGAGTCGACTATTCTTTGAAATTTCTAGGTATGTAAGGCTAACCTAAAGAATGAGATTGTCCTCCCATATGCTCCTATCGATGGTAATGGAGAGATTGTGCAAGTGTTAACCTTTATGCATGTTTTCAGTGATGTTTTCTTGTAAATTTTATATATTCTATGTATTTTCACATGTTGATGATCATTATAGAGTTGATTTACTAAATAAATGCTTTTACATGAGTTATTTGCAAACTCTATATATTACTTTGTAAAAGAATGCATGAATGAACGTAGAGATTGAGTTTAGAGCCTTGATTTGAGAATGTTGATTGTGATTTTGATATGAGCATGATGATAGGTTGATAGAACATGGTGTCCTAAGAGTCTTCTTGATTGAACTCTAAAAGATTGGTCTAAATTTAATGTCTTCTGACATGATTGTTTAATTCACTTTTGAATGGTTAATGGATTGACTCATTGATTGGATTGATTGAGTTTGATTATTTATGAGCATTGAGTCTTGGAAAGAGTATCCACACCGAATTGAGGGAGAGTAAGTCCAAGTAGAAATCATTAACTATGTTGCCAAACGTAGGAAAGGATTGAACCTTTTAGGCGGATGTCTCCTCATGATAAGGTGTTCCTGAAAGAATAGAGGACATGACTGCCAGATCCATTATGGGTTCGATTTGTTCTTACCATGGCAAGGTATTGAACGGCTAAGATAATATCTACAGGATTGTTGTACAATCACTGGCTCAGAAATGATTGTTTGTCAGATATGAGAAACACCTAGATAAGTCCCGAACTGATAACATACTGACTTGATTGGATTAGATTGATTTGGATTAGTATTGATGGGTTATCATCTATTCTTTGTTCTTACTTTAAATAGACAGTTGACATGTTGATTGAGCATTTCGAGTTATGTTATTCCATGTATATCTGTTTCACTCAGCTATTTTGCATACCACTATATTCCATGTACTGACGTCCATTTGGGCTTGCATTATTTCATGATGCAGAGATAGGTGTTAGAGATCATCAGCATGTGCATTGTTGAGGATCTATTCACATCCAGTTGATTGGTGAGTCCTCCTCTAATTTTCGAGGTTGCTCATTTAGATTTTCATCTAGCTTGAGTTAATACTTTAGTTTATTTTATCTAGATAGCCGTGGCCTATCATGGTACCCTCTAGATAGCTTAGTTAAAGGCTTCCTAGACAAGATTTGGGATTGATGATTTGGATATAGTCTGACTAGTTTCTTTCTCTAGTCTTGTTGACTTGTCATTATTGCCTTTATTTGAGATTGTCCACCTTTATTCATCTTCAGTATTTCGCTGATATTATAAATGTTGATTGAATGAATTAGATGAGGCCACATCTAGGATATCCTTCTAGGGCGTGACAAACTTTGTATCAGAGTATAGAGTTCAAGTATCCTGGGTAGTTTATGAAGCCATATCTAGTAGAGTCTTGTTTATATGTGTATTGTGCACCACTTTTATAAGCAAGAAGCTATAGGACATTAGGAATGGTTACACTTCTTTTTTATTCTAATTCATGCAATAGAGTTAAATTCTATGAAAGCTCTCTTCAAATTCGTTCATTGCAGATTTATAGAATTGTGATCATACATCCAAGAAGAGCTAATGAAGGAAAAGGGTATCTGGCTTGACAGAATGCTAACCAACTTGAACCCCAGAATCAGGATGGACCCATAATCCTAACTATCCCTGCGGTACAGCCACCACAGGCTTATATCAATAATACTGAGCTTTACCAGGCCATACAGACTTTCACCCGGGCTATGACGACATTGCTTGCTAGACAAGAAGTAGGTAGGGTGCTCTGAATATAACTAGTGTTTGTGAGTTCTTCAGGATGAACCCACCTAAGATTAAGAGGCCGAAGAGGAATACGAACGGATGTCTCTTTCAAATAGGGCCCCATGACCTTAGAGCTTAGGAATGTCATTCACAGGCTAGTGTGGCTCAAGGTCTAGAACAAAAGCCACCTTGTGACAGGTGAGGTAAATTTTACTTAGGAGAATATGGTGAAGCGAATGCTAGATGTTACAAGTGTGGCCATGGGGGTCACTTCCAGAGGAAATGTCCAAAGTGGGCAAAAAAGGCTCAATATTCTACACCGACACCACCAGTTAGAGAAGATCAGAAAGCTACTACTTCTGGCATGAATAGGGCCACAGACCAACTATATGCCACAGGTGGTCTTCAAGATCAGAAAGATTCTCCAAATGTCTCCCAAGATGTTGTTGTCACAACCCGAACCTAGGGCCTAGGCATGACAAGGCGCATGGGGAATCTGAAGGGACCCCAAACATGCCTCCTAGCATATCATTACACATCCTTGATTGCGAAAGCAATTAAACAACAACAAGAGAACTTAAAATAAGGATAAAGGTACTAAGGGAGTCTTTCATAGCTTAAAACGTACAAGAGTCAAAAGATTCAAGGCTCGAAGCATCATTACATAACTTGTCCAACAACACCTCTAAAATTAGCGTTGAGCAGAGGCCAAGACAACTTTCTGGGATCACCCTCATACATATAATCATACGATAAGCAGAAGAGAGTTGACGCCCTCGGAGTTAAGGACTCACCAAATTTGCTTCAAAGATAGTACTAGCCAAGTAGAGGAGGAAGATGATCAAGTGGAGCTCTGGTTCCTACATGATAACATCATGTAGACAAATAGTATGTATAAGTATGTTTGAAGGTACTCAGTCTGTCAGATGCAATGCAACAAAAGAGTGACAACATAAGCAAAATGTGTAAATATAGGCAATAGATGAGCATAGTAACAATATGTCATGCATGAATGATTCTTGAAGTAAAACATGATTATATAGAACATATTACATGTGTAGGAAGAGAACATCATCATAGACCAAGAAACTTAGTATTTGGAATCCAAGACATGCCACCCGCTTGGAAGGTGGATGAGGTACATACCTCTCATCATTGGTAGTACGGGATTGCCACCACCCGACAAGGTAGATAAGGTATATACCCCTCATCTTTTGTAGTATGATATTGCCACCACTGCACAAGGTGGACGAGGTATATAACCCTCATCTATGGTAGTACGGGATTGCCACCACCCGACAAGGTGGATGAGGTATTTACCTCTCATCTATGGTAGTACGAGATTGCCACCACTCGACATGGTAGATGAGGTACATACCCCTCATCTTTGGTATGGTTAACTTGCAACACTATAGATACTTTTCATGAAATCAACATACTTATACATTACTTTCATCATCATAAAGTCATTCAATTCATATACCATGCATTAGGTTTTCAATAACTAAAGATACATTAACCGAACATTTTATCAAACACTTAGCAGGTGTGTAATGCTAGTATAAAATTATGCAATTCAAAAGTGAAATCATGCAAGGAAACTTGAAGTAAATCAACCTACCAACAATTGGTAATACCCTTATGCAATATAAATTAACCCTCCATCAAATCTCAAAATAGATCATTGATTCATAGCTCAAAACATGCTTAAATAAATACACTTTTATGAAACTCGAACATAGTTTATAATCAAATTCATAACAAGTAAGACCCGTGAATAAATTAACTTAGAAACATCCAATTTATGTAAAAAGGGAGGTTGGGTAGCATGGGTGAAATGACTCAATGTTTGAAACCCACATACCTCAAATTTGGATATTTCCTTGAAGATTTGATTGTGAGCTTGAAGCTTGAATGACATCCTTAGATTCAAAATGAGATTAGGACAATAGAATATGGGTGAAATATTTGTCAAGTGTTAGAGAGGGTTTTGGGGAATGTCTTGTATGATATGGGGTTGAAAAATGACTAAGTACAAGTGTTTTTATGCATAGGAAGGCTTAGGCCCTAGACCCTAAAGCCTTGGACCAAAGTGAGAAAACTAGTAACAAAATACATAGGTTCGTGATGGGTCCGCGTTGCGGTACCATCGCGCACTCCCACTGTTTTGCGCAAACTTGGAAAAATCAAATTTTGCTATGGTTGCTCTAAAGTCGGGGTTAGACCCAATTCATACACAATTTTGTCCCCTGATCAAGAATATGAAGTCAAATTTTGATATCATGTAAGGATTTTGAGATGTATGAAAATTACGATTATGGTACTTCCGAGGCACATTTTCAAGCACTCTTTGGGGTCGTTTAAATATCTCCCCATTAGGAACATTTTTCCCCGAATTTCAAAGAAACATATATAAGAGATGTCTGCAAGATAATTTCAGCCCACTCAAGACTACAACAATGCACCTAAACATCATTTCAAAAATCTCAACATAAGTGTCAAAATCACCATGACTTGTCAATTTAAACATGAACGTATGCAAATGACATGAGGGCTAAAACCTAAGACCTAAAATCACATAAGGGACTTAGATTAGTACTTTAGGATCGAGTATAATGGAAAAGATAGGGATATTGATTTTGCAGGTCCACCTCGGCTTCTCATGTAGCACTCTCAACTTATTGATTCCTCCGAAGGGCCTTAGCAGAAGTTATGTCCTTGTTTCTCAACCTCTTCACTTGTCTATCCAAAACCTCTACCGGAACCTCTTCATAAGTCAACTTGTCTCTAACAAAACCCATAACATCCAATGGTACAATATCATTTAGGTCACCCGCACACTTCCTCCACATAGACACATAGAAGACCGGAGTAACCAAGTCCATTTCACTAGGCAACTCTAACTCAAATACCACCTTACCAATCTTCCTCAATACTCTATAAGAACCCACAAATCTTAGACTCAATTTATCCATTTTAGCAAAAAGAATCACACCGTTCATGGGTGAAAATTTGAAATAGACCCAATCATCAACCTTTAAAATTCAAGATCCCTTCTCCTCACATCAGCATAGGACTTATGACGACTTTGGGCTATTTTGAACCTCTCTCTTATCGACCTCACTCTCCCTAAAGCCTCCATAACAAAATATGGACCCAAACAAAGCTGTCACCCTTTAAACCACCCAGCCAGTGATTTACCACATCTACCATAAAGGGCCTCAAAAGGAGCCTTACCAAGGCTTGCATGATAGCTATTTTCATAAGCAAACGCAATAGATGGAAGATGATCATCCCAACCACGAAGTCCATGCTAACTTCCTCTAACCTCCAAGTAGGAATCTTTATATCTTGGGCTAGGCGACCAGGCCTTTGATGCTCGGCTTTCACTTGCTGGCAATTATGGTAACCAGACACAAACTTAGCAATGTCTTTCTTCATACCATCCCACAAAAACGTGCCTCCCAAATCTCTATACATCTTTGTGGAACCGAGGAAAATAAAATAGGAAGAATTTTGAGCCTCATCAATAGTCAACCTCCTCAAGTGTTCAACATTAGGCACACACAACCTACCTTGGTATCTAAGGGAACCATCTCGCCCTTGGTGAAAACCTCCACCCTACCATCGCCCACCAAGGTCTTCAACTCTAACAAGGCAGGGTCAAAATCTCTCTTTGTCTTTACCTCCTCAACCAATAAAGATTTGGAACCATCAACCTCTACTACACCACCATTGCCAACCTCTCCCAACCTAACCTCCAATCTAGCCAACCGATAGACCTCTCTAGCCACCATTTTTCCACCATCACCAAAATGTGCTAAGCTACCCAAAGACCCCTTACTCAAAGCATCGGCCACAACATTAGCCTTACCGAGATGATAATGCACACTCATATCATAATCCTTAAGAATCTCTAACCACCTTCGTTGCTCAAGTTGAGATATTTTAGGGTGAGCACATATTGGAGACTCTTATGATCGGTAAACACATCAACATGCACCCCATAAAAATAGCTTCTCCAAATTAAAAGAAAATACCACGACGGCCCATTCAAGATCATGGGTAGGAAAATTATTTTCATGCACCTCAAATTTTCTAGAAGTATATCCTATCACCTTACCAATTTACATCAATACACAACTCAATCCAATTCTTGAGGCATAATACATAACAAACCCTTCCAACCCTTCCAATAGAGATAAGATAGGAGCGAACACAAGCTTATCTTTCAAGGTTTGGAAACTCTTTTCACACTTATTGGCCCATAAAAATTTAGGCTTCTTTTGAGTCAACTTAGTCATAGGAGGAGCAATAAAAGAGAACCCACTCACAAACCTCCGGTAATAACCCCTTAAGCCCAAGAAGCTTCGAATATTCAATGGAGTCAAGCTCTTGGCCAATTTCTAATCACTTATGTCTTTCTAGGATCCACCTTAATATTGTTCCCCAACATCACATGACCTAGAAAGGAAAACACGTGCAACCAAAACTCACACTCCTCATACTTAGTGTATAACTTCTCTTCCCTCAATTTTCTAGCATTACCCTCAAATGACTCACATGTCGCTCCTCACTATGTGAAAAGATCAAAATATTATCAATGAAGCAACCACAAACAAATCAAGGTAATATTTAAAGACACTATTCATAAGAATACATGAAGATAGTAGGTAATCAATACAAATTCTAAAGGAACCATTCTTCTTCTATACAAACAACACCGGGAAGCTCACTAGGAAAGAGATCAAGGAACTTATGAACCACCAGAACCGATTCTATCAGAAGAACCTTGGACTTAACATCCCTAACCCTCGCAAGCTAATAGAGACACCCCTTAGAAATCAACTTATGCGCTTTAATGCAAGAAATGAATCTACAACTCGACCACCATATCATGACTCTCCCGCTCAAGAACTGGTTCATTTGGGAATGGGTATTTGACCCTATGGGTTGTACAATCGATAAAAGCATAGTATGCATGCAACCACTCCATCCCAAGAATGACATCAAACTTCACCAGATCGAACTCAACAAAATCACAAGGCAAAATTTTATGCATAAATGCAAATGGGACAATTTTTATAGACCCTTCTAGCAACAATAGATGAACTAACGGGAGTAGACACCTCATATGTCTCACACAATGATTCAGGTTCAACATGAAACTTTTGGTAAGAAAAGGAGTAACAAAAGAAAGAGTTGCACCCGGGTCAATCAAAGCATACCCATCAACACCAAAAATCTTTGACATACCTATAAAGCACCATGCCAAGTCTAGTGATTCCCTAGAGGGGTGCGGTTGGAAACTTCGATGGTTAACTCCATAATCCTTACTATCCCATGGACAATGCCTGGCTCATGATTCTTTTCACCACACTCAAAACATGCACTCGAACCATCCACACAATCTATCGGATAGTACTCTCCACACTTGTGACTCGTGGGGGATACTTGAACATCAATACCTTTTCCTTGAGAACCACCACCTCTACCGTCGGGTTGAGCATGAGGAAAACCACTAACTTTGTGACCAAATTCCTCACAACCAAAGAAATCATCAGACTTCTTCAAACATAGGCCACCATGGCCTTTACACTTTCAGCATGTAGGGGAAGCTTGCACACCAACACCCTTGCCTTTAATTTGAACATATGGGCAATTAGAAAGCTTGTGTTCCATCTTGTCAGACCCATAGCCTGCACCATTGTTTCTCCTACATATGTCATTGTTATTTTTCGAACATTTTGGGCACCTAGTACGAGTCCTTCCACCATAGTCACCAGGCTTCACATATAGAAGCTTATTTTCAAGTTAGGCTATCCTTCCCCCATTCTTGGAGGCTACGAGGCAATTCCTCATCTCATGCCCAACACCGGTACACATGAAACAACCCTCAGCTCTCGCCAAACACTTCCCTTGATGCTCCTTGCCATATGTATGACAATTGATGAAATTGATCATCTCCTAATGGTACTTGGGCATCGGTGGAGTAGTATAGATAAGGCACCACCAACTCGGGCCCTCTTAGTCTCTCTTTTCTTTCTCTTATCCCATGATGTCTCAGGAGCACCCACTTGTTGATTGAGTTGAGTTGTCACCACTTTGGCCAATAGGCATAGAGCATGACGAATCTCCGCATTTGCCAGGTCACTGTCGTGAATAGCTTGAGAGATATTCTGAAATGCAATGATTAAGAATAAGACATAAGCCTTAGAGGACTTTACTCTATTGTGTGATATAGATCATGAAGAAGTAAAACATTTCCTAAAACATCTCATAGCCTCCCATTCATAGTTGCGGCGTGCTTCACATCCATGAAAGATACTCTAATCGACGTGGTGTGTTGGATGCCGAGGACTATTAACGACCTAGTGCTCTAATACCTCCTTTGTCATAACACAAACCTAGTGACACAACGAATAGGGAACTCGAAGAGACCCTAAACAAGCCTCTTAGGATATCATTACACATTCTTGGTCGCGCAAGCAATTAAACAACAATAAGAGAACTTAAAATAAGGATAAAGGGACTAAGGGAGTCTTTTATAGCTTAAAACATACAAGAGTCAAGGATCGAAGCATCATTACATAATTTGTCCAATAAAACCTCTAAACTTAGAATTGGGCGAGGTCAAAGATAACTTTTTAAGTTCACCCTGACAGTCATAAGCATACAATAAAAGGAAGAGAGCCTTTATATAACATAAGATCAAATATAACTTCCTCGGTGTTGAGGATTCACCAAATTTGCTTCAAAGAAAGTACTTGCCACGTGGAGGAGGAAAATAATCAAGTGGAGCTCCGGTTCCTACATGGTAACATCATGTAGGCATAGAGTATGTTTTTGTACGTCTGAATGTACTAAGTATGTAGGATGCAATGCAACAAAAGATTGGGAACATAACCAAAATGCATAAATATAGACAATGGTTGAGCATAGTAATAATATGTCATGCATGAATGATGCTTGAAGTAAAACATGCTTATATAGAACATATTACATGTCTAGGAAGAGACCATCATCATAGACTAAGCAACATGGTACTTGTAACCCAAGGCATGCCACCCGCTTGGAAGGTAGATGAGGTACATAACACTCATCTTCGGTAGTACAAGATTGCCACCACCCGACAAGGTACGTCACGACCCAAGCCTAAGGCCTAGATGTTCCATGGAGAATAGGAAACTCGAAGGAATCCCAAGAAAGCTTCTTAACATATCATTACAAATCCTTGGTCATGGAAGCAATTAAACAGCAATAGAGAATAGAAATAAGTGGAAAAGGGACTAAGGGATGTCTTTCATAGCATTAAAACATACATGAGTCGAGAGAGTCAAAACTCATAGCATCATTACATAACTTGTCCAATAATACCTATATACTTAGAATTGAGTTGGGTCCACAACAATTTTCCTGGCTCACCCTCATAGTCAAAAGCATACAAAAGATACTGAGAGTCTCTATATAACATAAGAACAAGAGATATCATCCCCGGAGTTGAGGTCTCACAAAACTTGATTTGTGAAGGTCATACTAGCCACGGGGAGGATGAGGATGATCATGAGGAGCTCTAGTTCCTACATTATAACATCATGTAGTCACAAAGTATATGTTAGTAAATTTGAATATACTAAGTATGTAGGGTTAAATGCAACAAGAGATAAGCAACATAATTTAAATGCATAATTAGATAATGGATAAGCATATAGTAATATAGCATGCACGAATGATGCTTGAGTAAAACATGCTTGTATAGAACATATCACATGTGTAGTAAGCGACCATCATGTCTAAGGCTTACCACCCTGAAATGACCCCAAAAAATGTCCGAAAATGTTCTTCGAAAGTTCCCGGAATTGTATTTTACATATATCTAAATATTCATGCGCGATATCAATAATTCAACTTCATATTCTTGTTCAGGGGGTCAAATTTAGGGGGAAAAAGGTCTAACCCCTATTTTAGAGCAACTGATTAGAAATTTCAATTTTCCAAGTGGTGATTTCAATAAAACTTTTCGCGCCCCTGGCGCGACGTGCAAAGGGAGAGCAGATAAAGAAATTCATTTTTGCATCCTCTCTGCAACGCAGACATGTATATTTTTCTGTCCAGTTATTTTTCTTGCAGTCCAAGACTTTGAAGTCTTGGGCCTAAGTGTCCCCAAACGTAAAAATACCCATACTTAACCCTTTTAACCCTCATATCATTCTAAATATTCCACAATACTCATTCAAACACTTCGCAAATATTTTATCTCCTACACTCAAGTCTCAAAACCCTCTCCAGATCTAAGGATTTCCTCTCAAGCTTTAAGTCTCTATCTACAATCTTCATCAAATTCATCTCTAAAACTAAGGTATATGGGTTTCTTTCATATGTTCCTTGCACCCATGATGCCCAAGCTTCCTTTTCTTAAACATTTCATGATTTAAATTTGATTTACTCATGGGTCTTATTTATTATGAAGATCACTACACACTATATTGGAATTTATGAAATTATGACTATTTTGTTATGCTTGTGACCATGAATCTAAGGTCTATGGTGAGAATGGATAAAGGGTCTTGATGTATATTTTTTAGGGTGTTATTAAATATCTAATAATGGCTTTAAACTGATTTTTCTAGCATGATTTCACTCTTAAATTGAATAGTTTTACACTATCATTACACACCCTCTAAATGTTTAATAAAATGTTCTGTTACAATTTCTTAAGGAATTAAAGGCTCAATACATGTCTTATGTTATGAATGATGTTATGATGATGATGATAGAAGGAAAGTATGTATATGGTATTTCACTATATAGTGTTGAATTAACCATAGCCAATTGAGGGGTATGCCTTAATCACCATGGGAGGTAGGATGTGACCATTCTCTAACCTATCAAGGAATTTGTACCTTGGCACCGTGGGATGTAGGGTGTGACCATACTCTAACACATCAAGTGGTTTGTACCTTGGTAACCTATTGAGGGGTTTATACCTCAATCACCATAGGTGGTAGGGTGCAACAATCCCCTATAGTATGGTCTATTTTCGCACTTGTATTATAATATATGAAGCATGTCCTTACTAGAAGCATCACACATGCATGTCATCTTGTTATATATTAGTTAATTGCTTACATTATGCATATTCATTATGTCACTTATCGTCTGTTGCATTGTATCCTACATACTTCGTACATTCAAATGTGGTAACACATACTCTTGCCTACATGATATCACCATATAGGAACTGATGGACAAATTGATCATTCTCCCTCTCCATGTGGCTAGATCGGTACTACTCAAGGTAGTTGGTGAGTCCTCCACTTTGGAGACCTTAGTCTAAGTTTATCTTATTATGTATTCAGACACTCTTCTTTATTGTTTACTTTAGCTACAAGGGTGAGCCCAGTTGCTTCCCGCTCTATCTATGTAGTAGATATATTATTGGACATGCTATGTATCTATGATATGAGCTTTGACTCTTTTGTCTCTTAATTATGATGTTATGCAAGTTTTCCCCTTAGTCCCATTGCCGTATATCTACATCAGTATGTCATTTAAATGCTTCCACGACTAATGATGTGTGATGATAAGATAAGAGGCTTGTGTGGAGTTCATTCAGGTTCCCTATACACCGTGTCATTTCTAGGCCCTATGCTTGGGTCATGACAAACTTTGTATTCGAGAACTAGGTTGTTAGATCCTCGAAGTCCAAGATACCGCATCGATTAGAGTCTTACTCATGGTTGTGTTATGCACCACAACTATGAGAACGAGGCTATGAGAGGTTTTAGGAATTATTTCCTTTCTTCAAGTTCTAAATCGTGCTATAGAGTTATAGTAAGTTGTGCCCCCTCCCCCTAACTATTGTTTTTTGGTATGCTAGATCATTCCAAACAGTTGAGGATGAAGGGTTTAAACTCCTGAGGAGCAACCTACTAATGGTGAGCTCCGGGGTGCTCTCATTATGCCTGCCCAAGTAGTGGCCAATCAAGTCAACCAAGCGGACCAAGCCCTTCATGTTACTGCCCTTGGATCTAAGGTAAGCGACTTCATGAGGATGAATCCTCTGGTGTTCTATGGCTCAAAGCTAGATGAAGATATAAAGAATTCATTGATAAGGTCTACATGATTTTGACTATCATGGTTGTTGGGCCAAATGAAATAGCAGAGTTGGTGGCTACCAACTCAAAGGGGTAGCCCAAATATGGTATGACTAATGGAAGGGGGACAAGGGAAATGGTAATGTGGTGTTTTGGGAGGAGTTCAAAATGTCTTTCCTTAATCGTTTCTTCCCTCTTGATCTTAGGGAGGCTAAATTGGTGGAGTTTATGGATTTGAGACAAGGTTCCATGAGTGTGAGGGAGTATTCCCTCAAGTTCAATCAAGTTTCAAAGTATGCTCCTCATTTGATGGTTGATCCTAGATCTAGGATGGATAAGTTTGTGATGGGGATCTCTGAATTTGTGAATGAAGAATGCCAGTCCGCCATATTAATTAGTGGGATGGACTTATCTTATTGATGATCTATGCTGTGCAAATGGAGGAGGAGAAATTGAGGAAGAGAAGGAGTCATGAGGCCAAGAGGGCTCGTTTTGAGGGTAAGTTCCAAAGGGATGGTCGGTCCCACCATGGCCAAGGGTCTTCTCATTCTTCCAAGGTAGCCTTTGCAAATGATTTCCCAAGGCCTCAAGGTCTTGGTGGTATGGCTCCTATTGTTGGGTCTCCAAATTGTGGTAGAGGTCATAGTAGCCCATGATTGAGGGACACTAATGCTTGTTTTAGTTGTGCAGAAATGGGTCACAAAAAGTTTGAATGCCCTTGGTATTGCAACAAGGGTAACAAGGTATGTACACAAGGTGCTAATGTGTTCCCCTTGGGAAGAGGTAGCCGATAAGATGGTGCCCCAAGGCACAATCGATTTTATGCTTTGCATAGGAGGCAAGGGGTTGATGAGATGCCCGACTTTTAATGTACCGGTATGTTGAAAATCTTTGACTTTGATGTATATGCATTGATTTATCCGGGTGCCACTCTTTCTTTTGTCACCCTCTTTGTTGTCAAAAAGTTCCATGTTGACCACAAGTTATTGCTTGAGTCATGAAGTGACTCCTATTGGTGCATCTATTGTTGCCAGAAAAGTTTATAGAAGTTGTCCTATTTGCATCTTACATAAAGTGTTGCCTTGTGATCTTGTTGAGTTAGACATGGTTGATTTTGATGTCATTCTTAGGATGGATTGGTTGTATGCCTACGATGCTTCTATTGATTGTAGAACCCGTAGGGTCAAATTTTAGATTCTAAATGAACTTATCCTTGAGTGGGGGAGTGAAGATGTGGTGGTCAAGGGTAGGTTGATCTCTTACATTAAAGCCCATAAGTTCATCTCCAAGGAGTGTCTTTACCATCTTGTGAGGGTTAGGGATATCGAGTCTGAGGTCCTTCCTAAATAGTCAGTTCGGGCTATAAATGAGTTTCTTGATGTCTTCCTAAATGACCTTCTCGATATTCCTCCTGAAAGGGAAATAGACTTTCGCATAGACCTCCTTCCCGATACTCGACCCATTTTTATTCCCCCTTACCATATGGCCCTGATGGAGTTTAAGGAATTGAAGGAACAATTGAGGGACTTGTTGAAGAAGGGATTTATTAGGCCTAGCCAATGACCTTGGGGTGCCCCGGTGTTGTTTGTGAAAAAGAATGATGGCTCCCTTAGGATGTATATTGACTTCCAGCAACTCAATTGGGTCACTATCAAGAATAAGAATCCTCTTCCAAGAATTGATGATTTGTTTGACCAATTGCAAGGAGCTAGCCATTTCTCTAAGACTAATCTTTGATCTGGGTATCATTAAGTGAAAATGAGGGAGTGTGATGTTCCTTAAACGGCCTTTTGGACTAGGTATGTGCATTATGAGTTTGTTGTGATGTCATTTGGATTGACCAATGCACCGG
>JAOTQR010079856.1:0-10262 GCA_025774065.1 Solanum ossicruentum
CATAGTATCTTGTGCAATTATTTACATGTCATATGCTGCATAATACAGCCTTATATCTCCAATATTATGACCACCAAAAGAATAATTTCAAGGGTAATTGAAATATAAAGTATACAGTTTTTGATGGGTGGTAGCCCGAGGGGTGGAAGCATCACCTAGCCAAGGACGATTTTATCACGGGTGGTAGCACGAGGGGTTAAGGAAGAACCTGGTCAGGGACGATCCCGATACAGTTTACTGCTGATCAGTTGGTCATTTACAGTACATGATGTGCACAAATTATACAGTAAAGGTAAAGCTATATAAAGAACATAAAATACTCAATTCCAAAGTATAACTAAAGGTGGTCTCTTATCCTATACCAGTGCATAATTTCATTTGAATTGTATTTCATATACAGTATTTGCTGCCTTATATACTCATACATTATCCCGTACTGACGTCCCTTACAGGGGACCTGCATTTCATGTTTCAGGTACAGGTGCTAATAGACCTCCCCAGTAGAGTACAGGACATTCAGCTGTTGTTACCAAGCTCCAGGTTGTTCCGGAGCTTTGTGTGTGTTTAGAGTTTATATGTATGCATTATATTGTTAATTCAGACGAGGCTTGTCCCGAACTCTAGCAGACACTTTCTCCTGACTAGAGGCTTTATAGACTATGTAAATTAAAATGTGGTCATGTCTCGTACTTTACACACCGTGGCCCCAACGGCCTAGTTAAACGCATCTCCTTTTAACTTGTCATTACCGTTTATCTTCCTAAAAGCATGTCAAACATAGAAATTCCTTATAATATGTATACAAAGCGCACAGATATAGGTTGGTTCTCCCGAACCTTATCGGGAACGGGTGCCAGTCCGCCCTAACGGGACTTTGGGGCGTGACATGAATAATGCAGTAATATTTATTTATCATTCACTTATTTCTCTTACTATCATAAATTATTTATTAAAAAATAGTAAAAGAAGGACAATATATATAAATAAAAATACATTTATATTCCAATATTAGAAAGTTTGATGCAAATAGAATTGTCTAAATAAACGAGAAGAGCAGCGGTGAGAAGAACGCTGTTGGGAGGTGGTTTCAAATAGTAGAAGGGCGTTGGTTGTGGTTCAAATTGAAATAATGAGAAGGGAGAGAGTAGTTAGGATTAGATTAGTAAAGGACATTTTTGGAAATATGAACAAATATTTAGGGTAAATAGGTAATTTTTTGATTAAATTATAACAACTTTTAAGCTAAAAAGTAAAAAGTTGGAGGTGCAGCTTTTAACTTTTAACTTATTTTAATCAAATTTTACTTTTTTAAAAATTGTGTTGAAAATTGTCAAACACTTTTATAAGTTAAAAAAAGCTTAAAAATAAATTTGATCAGCTTTTAAGCTTAGCCAAATGAGCTCTTAGTACGTAACGATGCACAAATTTTACTTTATCATTTGTTAGCTCAATTTTTGATAATTACTATGTGGCCCTTATGAATTTTCAAAAATATAGCCACCATCTTCCGAGTCTTTTTCGATGTGTCTTCTTTTTCATTGTTCTTCTTTGTCGTTCTTCATCATCTTCTTCTGCTAGCTGCTTCTAGTTCATCGTTCTTCTTCGTATTCTTCTTTGTCATTTTTTTCTACCGCTTTGCCCTTCTTCTTCATTTTCTTCCATCACAAATGCAAATCGTTCTGAATGAATTATATATTAATTGAAACAATTTTGAGAGAAATTCATATCTAAATATTGAAATTATCTAGATGAGATTTTGAGTTGGTCAAAATTGAATGATAATATATATTTCATGCATAGTTAAGGTAGAATTTATGTATAGTTAAACGATATTCATCTTTTGGAGTGTATCATAATGTATATTCAGTGTATAATTTATGGATAAATAAGCTATATTATACCATCATATTAATTTTCTATGACTTTTTTTGCTATTTTTTATGAAAATAAAAATATACTTATATTTAATCAAATTTTGTTGAAATAATGATGTCGAATTGTAAATAAAAAAAACTTTATAGGATATATTTAAAATTAATCGTGGATCTCATTTATTGTTAAAAGAGAATTGAGAATAAACACAACGTTAAGACAATCTTAAATTGTCATAATTCAACATCGATGTGATAGTACTTACTTTAACCTATTGAGACAAGTCAGCTAATAAAATATAACATAATAATGCTTTTGATAAAGCGGAAGTAACAATGTAAATGTATAAAAATAAGCAACAAGGGAAAGGAATTGTCTTTGATTCTCAAATAGAACATAAACAGTAAGTAAATAAAAGTTTGAAGAGTCCGCTGAAGTGGAGAAACAGTGATCTCTCAAACTACGTCAAAGCTCTATCCAAAGTATCAACGAAGCATCAATCAGAACTGGCTCACATCATACACACAAGTGTTGAAGTAAAGGTACCAAAGAACCTAGTACCCAGTAAGCATATCTAACTATAGGTAGAGAATAAAGAATACTAGCACTCATTCCGTTCTACCCGAACCTTCATTACTACAACCTACACTCTAGAAAGCCAGCATATATAATATATACATATTCATAATATAAGTATACAGTATATTAAATAGATCTCTAACAATTTACAAATACAGAGTTAACAAAACAATCACATCTCATACAAGTATCCACACTAATATAATAAAACGACTTTTCAACTCATCAAAAAATGACACAAAACAACTTTGAAGAAGAGAAAAATAATAATTTAGCTAAAAATACAGAAAATAACCTTTCGGACCATTACAAACAATTCTGATTGTAAAAGTATTGAATTTTCAATAGGTATGTTGACATCCAATTTTTATCCTCCATAATACAAATTAATTATGGAACTTTTTATTTTGACAATTTGAAATAATTGGTTTCAAAATATGGAAAAAACTTTTTTTTTAATAATAGATATCATTTATTTGAAGAAGTATTATTTCGGAATTAATTTGATTATTTCAGATTGATAATATCAAAAATTCTTAAGTTAATTTGTATTAATTCATCGTATAATCAAATTAGTTAATCAAATTCAATTTAATTACCTTTAACTAGTCAAAATTGCAATAGGAATAACCAAGTTTTAAATTAAATACCCCTATCCTTGAACCAAAATTCTCAGCTTTTTCTTGGACCCAATTTAATATTTGGACCAATTTTGCTCCCAAACCTATCCTTAGCCCGGCCCATTCCCATTTTTCAGTCTTATTATATACATTTTATACATATAATATATATATATATATACAACGTGCATGGGGGCCACGCGACCCAATTTCCCCATTTCTCTTCCCTTTCCCTCAACGTACGTATTTCTCTCTCCCGACGGTTTGAGGAATCGTTTGGGATTTCTGGATTCTAAAACAGGATAGAATTTGGGGAAATTTCGGATTTGAAATTCGAAATAACCCCAATTTCTGCCCTATTTTGGAACCCTAGAAATCCCTATATATATATATATTCCCTTTTCCCCAATTTGAGGCAGCCGTGCTTCATCCTGAAAGCCCGAGAAAACCGAAAATGATTCACACAGTTGGCTCTTAATTCGAAACCCCAGCAGAAACTTACTCGATTTTCCATAGCCGTCTCGATTTTCAAAGTTCGATATAGTTCGCAGACTCTCAAACTGATTTACCAGAACTCATTTAGTTTTGAAGGTCTTGAGATTGAAGGTTCTTGGCCGAGGAAGGTGTAGACGAAACTCTTAGATGGTGGCTGAAACTACTGGAGTTTTATGTTCCTTTTCTTTAAATGGTTCTTTCGACTCCCCGCTCATACCTTTTATTTTGAAACAGGTTCATTTCTTTAGGTATTATAACATGCCTTCCAGTTCTAGTGTATGATTTAGTGTCCTGTTATAGAGATTATAGGCGTTTATTGTTTAGATGCCTATGTTGACAGTTTGTTTTATTTATTTGAATAGCCTCCTGTTTCAATCCAAAGTGAACAACCCTGTTTCAGTCCATATGATGCATTTTCCTTCGTTTCAAAGTCTCTTTCGTGACTATGTGTTAAATCTGGATCCAGAACATGTTTTGGGTTTGAGAATTTAAGTTCTCTTGGCTGTTAGCTCTGCACATCTTGTTACTGTCCCGAAGTTAAAGACTTTTACTTCTTTTAATGTTTGTTTATGAGGCAAATGTGACTCGTAAAATGGTGATTGAACTGCTTGAAGTAGTATCACTCGTTTCAAATCCACTGTTTGTGGAATGGTACTGTCGAGTATATAAAAATTGTGCTTAGTTCTGTGTTTTAAAGGTTGGTCTTCATTAAGCTTGAGGTCCAATTTTTACATCCCTGTTCTTTAAGGATAAAAACTATATGTTTTGCCCTGCTAATTCAATTTTCTTCTGTTGCGATTTTGAAATAAGCTTAAATACTTCTTTTCTGTTGGTATAATTTCACACCCATGAGTTGTGATGTCTTTTCTTTTCAATTTTTGTCTTTATATTGTTATTCCCTCCTACACCCAGGCTTTAATTCACTTAGAGCATTTTGTGTAATCTGCTTTCTTTTTTTTGTTCATTCGTAGGTGTGTTTTCATAAGTTTCTAGCATAATATTGTCACGAGCTTGTCATATTCAAGCAAATGTGTGAACCTTTGTTGTTCTCGAGTCATCCTCTTGAAGTCATCTGTTAGCCAAAGGGTGTGATTCGAATTGTGTTTCTAAAGTGTATGCTCGAATCTGGTCATTGGAAACTTTAATTTTGTTTAAGCTCAAGTGTGTTCATCTTTGTTTTAAGCATCCCCTTTATATGTGCCATTGGAGCATATTTCAGAAATAGATAAGCTTTCATTTGCATCTGTTCCCTTTACTGGCAGCAACAAAATTTGCTTGTTAATGAACCTTGAATATTATATTTGTTATTCGTATTAATTCCTTATCTTTACTTCCTCTTCATGATGCCATCCGAGTCCGTTTTGGACTCCCCCTTTGCATATCCACGAATATCGAGTTATCCTATCCTATTAGAGTCGTTGAGGGGCTGGTACAGGTTTAAGGAAGCTGCCGGACAGGTTTTTACAGCACGAAGAGGCCCCTGTATGCACTTATATACAGTGAATGTATACAGAGGTGAGATGGGCCCAAGTCCAAATTTGTTCCAGACACAATCAAAGGTCTACGATACTGAATTTACAGGAATTATTGGTAGAAAGCAAAGGGAAAATCAAAGCATATACACTGTTATACAACAAACCTACACTAAGTCTATATCATAGGAAATATAGAGTCAAAAGCCCAAAAGCAGCAACTGATTAATTTATGGGTCTGGCAGGCCCAAAAATATTGAAATAGGACAGGTCAATTAATTTGGACCTGCCAAGCCCAATAGTTTAATTCTTGTGTTATTACTTCATTTATTGTATTTTTATTATATACTTGTTTACTAACTCTAATATTAATGTATTTTTCTTGTTTTTAATCTAGTTATTTCCCCAACATGCTTCCATTTATGTTGATTTTATTTTAATGATTTTCTTAGTATTAGCATTTTTTTCTACAATACAATTTATTTTAGTAAAAACCTTTTTTGTAAAAATAGTTCAAGTGTTGGTCCATTTTGCAAACTTGGTAATTTTTTTTCAAACTTGGCAACATTTCGCACAGCTAGTCAACTTTTTCAATTTAGCAAATTTCTTTTAAAATTAGTTAATTTTTTCAAACCTAATCAATCTCTTTTTTCCAGACTTGGTCAATTTCTTTAAGGATTGGCCAATCCTTTCCAACTTAGTTAAATTTTTTAAAAGTTAGTTAACTTCCTAATCATTGGTCAATCGCAAGTTAGCGGTCATTTTGAGTGATTAACTTCTTCAATTGAACCCGAATCTTTTCTTTGGTATTTTAAACAGATTTTTTCTGTTAAGTCTTTTTAAATGTTTTATTGGTTTCTTAATTATCCTTAAAATTAGGTGGCGATTCTGTTCGATTTTGATAATTTGATTTGTATTTTGTTAATTAAGTATTATATCGAATTTTTGAAAGTCAAAGTCCATTTTTCGAATTAACAAGGTATAACAAAAAAATTGATTATATATTATAGAGCATAATTTTGATATATAAATTAGTTCACTAAATGTGTATCACTTAATTATGATTTAGATGTTCAAATAGGTCACATACTTTCACTTGCATAAGCCAAAGTCAATTATGAAAATAATACATCATGGATATGATTTCTTTAAAAAAATTTAGTAAAATATTTAGTGAAAGTGAGAATATATGCTCTGTGTTTGCTAGAAAGGAAAGCATATAAAATAGTATAATCACGAAAAAATTATTAAAAGTTGTTGATGAATAATGATCTTATTTTTTTCTTTCTTAATTCTAGTGTCATTTAAATCATACTAATAAATCTTTAATTATAAGTCTTAATATAGAAAATATAATTATTATTCTTTATCAGTTTTTATAATTTTTTTGTGATTGTACCATTTATATAGTTTTATTCATATTAGACATAAAATGAATATTCTCTCTTCCTCTGAATGCTTTTCTAAACATTCAAACAACCATGTCCATGACACATCACTTTTAGAATCGACTATCGAGTGAAATTTCGTGACCTGTTTGAATACCAAAAATATAATTAGATAAAATTCATTTATTGAATCAGTTTATATATTAAAATTTTATTTTCCCATCTATAATTAGATTTTAATCGTATTTCATTGATTCAGTATGCTTATAATTAGAATTATCTAACCATATGCACCTTTCAAGGCTGCTCTGCTAACAACTGTTACAGACTTACAATACTCCTATTCCCTAAAAGATACTTCTGACACAACGAATTTACGTAAAAATCTATGATCTTCTTTTCCTTTTCAAGCTTACAATAAAATCAAGATAGTTGTTTTCTCTAAAATGTATTTTCTCTAAAATGTAGAAGTAACTCGAAAGTTTTGCATATGATTCAAGTAGATATTATCGTAATATTTTTATTGCTTTTTCTTTATCTCGTTATTCTTCAAGATCGTCTCAACAAGTTTCGGGCTAAAGTCAAACTTCATAAAGACCCATATATAAATTGAATAATTATAATATATTCGGTCCAATTCTACAAATAAGGTCTAAAGAGGTAGGATATACGTATACATTACATAACAATCCATCTTTAGATAGAAGCCTTACATCAATAAAACAGAGGAGAGATGTTGGGTATATAAAGTAAATAGGTCTTACTTACTAGTGATGCCTTTTAAAGCCGTGCGGGCTCAAGCCCAAAAAGGGCAATATCACTAGCGGGATGAGCTGTTACAAATAGTAATAGAGTCACTCGTGTGTCAGCCTTATCGATGTGGATAAGAGTTCAATTGGGTTTAGGTAAATCATGATGAGGCGGGACAAGCCTCAGCGCTAAGTCTTGGCGAATTCCATATGATGGGGCAAAGCTCAATAAGGACGCTGAATTCATAAAAAGGTGTATGTTAAAACCTATCTTTTTATAGAAGCTCCACATCTGTAAAACACATGAGAGATATTGGGTACATAAGTAAACATGCCTTACCTACCAGTGACACGTTTTAAATCTGTGTCAGCCTAGGTCCAAGGTAGACAATATCACTAGCGAGTTGGACCATTAAACATTATGAAGTAAGAGTACAAACAATATAATTTTCAATTAAAAAAATATATAAATAGGGTTAAAATAATAAAATCTGACTAAAAAATTTATATTATGATATCAAAATAGTATTCCGCTGTATAAATTGATGTAGTTGTATTGAAGTAGTGTTAATTAGTTTTAGTGCTTGAAATTTGAAGAAGACACCAAAAAATAAATTTGACTTTCCTATAGACATACGACAGATTTTGCATAATGTAGAAAGTTTGACCGTTTGAGAGACTTCAGAATATTTAATAATAAATAAAAAAAATAGTGAAAGCAAAACTAAAAAAGTAAATATAAGAATAATAATGTTGGTTCATGATAATCATAACAAGGACAACAAAATAGATAAGCACATCATCAAGAGAGGTGCTACAATTAACTAAACACTATTTCATTTCTCAATTGTTACAACAACTCCATATTAAATGAGGTAAAAAATTATTATATTTTTCTATCCATTTTTAAAAAATTACTGATACATAAGATTGTTTAATAACATATATACAAATATATACAATTTTGGAAGAAACTGGGGCCCCAAAAACATTGGGAACCCAACAGATTGTTTGAACAACCTTATGATCGAGATGATCCTGCCATTCTTGCATGTATGTCGATAAAATACCATATAATTTCAACATGTCTGTAGTAATATTCTAGAGGTGTATATTGTGTTTGAATCAACAAACTTCTTCAATATAATAATAGCTACCATGTTTGTGATTTCTCATCGTCTTTCATGAAAGTTGTCCTTCATCAAACATGCGTGACTATCATAAAATTTTCAAATCTTGAAAATGCAAACAAGACGCATTTACTAACCATGATAATTTTCAGAGATACAAATAAAGTAATAATTATTTAATCAACATAGAATATGTCAAAATAATATATTAAATTCAGACACAAAATATAATAAAAATCTCATAAATGATTAAAATCATACCACGATGAACATGAGCGTAATACAATGAGTTCGAGATTTCGAAACTTGCACAAGTATCATCACCTCCACAAGTGCACTATTATTTTTTTAAATTTATTTCACATCAGTTGAAAATTTACATAATTGTTGATTATAACAAATTCTTCATCATCCAAATCATTAACCTCTTCAATAAAAGTCAATTTGATCAAATAAAACGAATTACTTGAGTATAAATCTACACTATTAGGTGGTTCTTTAACTAAATTTTCATATTATTCCACCATAACATCACATTCTGAATTATTCGTAGCCTAATTTTTTAATTTTACGCATAAAAATTTTTGCATAAAGAAATCATTAATAACATTCTTTGATTTAAGTACACGTGTATACCGATATCATTATGTATACAAATTGATGGCCATTTTTCCCTAACAATATAATACACTTGATCTTTAATTTGTCAATAGTAATGTCTACTTCCCTAGTTGTGAAGATATCGCATTAATCATACTATTAGATTGGATGCTAGAATTGTATATAATTTTCTCCATTTGAAAATTAATATATCTTCTTATTTTTATCATAAAATTATTATCATTCAATTTCAACAAGCCTAACTAAAAATTATTTATATGCACCAATTGCACATATTCGTATAATCATCGAACTCTTTTCCCATGAAAATTCAACTGAATATAAATAAAATATAACTGTTGAATTTGATATGAAATTTTGTTTATATATCAATTCAATAAAAATAACTGAATATGAGCAAAATATATTAATATTTAATAGGGATAATACATAAACATATCCCAACTTAGCTCCAGGGCTTAGTTTAGTACCTAAACTATGCGGGCGTTTATATACCCCTTAACTACTTATAACATACTTTATTTCAACCCTAAAAGTGCAATCCCAATCTCATACAGGAGAGTGCACTGCACACGCGCCTCGTTAACGCCATGTCAGTGCCACTCGGCACCACATCAGAGCCACATTGGCACCACCTCAGCAATACGTAAAAAAATATATTTAAATTTATTTTTTAATTTAATTTATTTATTTAAATATTTTTATTTTTTTATTAAACATGTGTTTGATCTCCCTTGAAATTTAATACTTGGGAGTTGGCAATTTTACTTTTTATTTATTAATCTTCTTCGAATTGTTTTAAATAAACTAAATTGACTAAAATTATAAGTAACAATATGTAAAAAAAAATATATTTAAATTTATCTTATTTATTTAAATAATTTTTATTTTATTTATTTTATTTTATTAGGCAAGTGTTTAATCACCATTGGAATTTAACACTTGGGAGTTGACGATTTTTTTTTGTTTATTAATATTCATCAATTTTTTTAAATAAACTAAATCAAGTAAAACTACCGGTGGAAATTAGGAAAAATTAATGAACTTTACTCTATTGATATTAATTATGATCATTTTTATGAAGATGAAATAATTTGAGGTTAAAATGTTAGCACGAGAATTGTTCATGAAAATACACGGGAGAATTTTCTCAAAAGAAATTGATGATAGAGAGATTATTAGTGAAGATTTATGTTAATCAAAGAGAAATAAAACATTAATGGAGTTGTAGGGTGGTTTGTCCATGGAAGAAGAAAAAAAGAAAGAAAAAAAAATTAAAATTTGCTATTATTGAAAAAACTAACTTCATTTTTGAGGTTGAACGTATTGTCGGTGG
>JAOTQR010079857.1:0-10260 GCA_025774065.1 Solanum ossicruentum
TCTTCTTCAAGAACTTCACAAAAGATAAGGTATGTGGTGTTGAACTATTAGGTTCTTCCACCCATGGTGACTAAACCATCTTTTACTTAATAATGCATTATTTAAAGTTGATTTTACTTGTAGGCCTTGAATATTGAGAATTTTACTGCACAGTGGTTTTAATTCATGAAAGTATGGTTGTTTAATAATGTTTTGATCTTCGAACCTTAGATCTAATGTTGGAATTGATGAGGGATTTTGATATGAATGTCTTGGGGGTGTTGCAAGGTGTTTATCAAATATTTTACCACTGATTTTCTTGCATGATTTTACCTCTAAATTGCATGCTCTTTTGCCCCCATTACGCACCCCCAAGGTGTTTGATAAAATGTCCGGTTATTGTTTCATGAAGAATTGAAGATCCAAAGCATGAGATGTGATATGAATGATGTTATGAAGATAAAATGATCTTATGTATATGTTTATTCCTACATTAGATATTGCATTATAGCCTATGATGAATCCTATATAAGGTGCTGCACAGACCATGCTCGATCTAGGGGGAAAAAGCCCGAGTAACCATGCAAGAGGTTTATACATCGTCACCATGGATGTCTGGGGTGTGACCATCATCAACCATGCGAGGGGTTTATACCTCATTACCATTAATGGTAGGGCGCGACCACCATCAACTATGCAAGGGATTTATACTTTGTCACAACGGATGGAGGGTGTGACCACTATTAACCATCAAAGGGTTTATACCTTGGATAGCTTGCTTGGTCTCATTCTTCACATATGATAATCTATATGAGCATAATATACTTAAGCATGATTTACTTATGCATTGATCATACATGCCATCTTGCTGTAATATGCCTATTGTTTATGGACTTGCATTTTGGATTATGATGCCTATCTCTTATTGTATTGCATGCTGCAAACATAGTTTATTTAAACGTGATGATGCATACTCTTTCCTACATGATATCACAATGTAGAACCGGTGCCCGAGTTGATCATCCTCCTCCTCCTCTACATGGCTAGGAGGTGTTATTCCAAGCTTATGGATGAGTCCTCCACTTCGGGGACTTTGGTTTATATCTTTTCTCTAATATCTATGTATTGAGACACTTTCTTGTGTTATATTTGACAATGAGGGTGAGCCCGGTTACTTTGTCTTAGCCCCAACTCTTTCTATGTTTTAGAGGTTGAAGTTGGACAAGGTATATACTAAGTATGATCTTGACTCTTGACTTTTGACTTCAGTGTTATGAAAGTTTTCCTTTAGGCTTATTTCCCTTACTTTTATTTGTATATGTCTTTTATATGCTTCCACAACCAAGGATGCATGACGATATGCTAAGAGGCTTGTTTGGGGTCCCATGGGTTCCCCATTCGTCATGTCACATCTAGGCCCTAGGCTTGGGTTGTGAAAAATTAGAGTTCTAGGTTGATAGATACTCAGAGTCCAACACACCACGTCAATTATAGTCTTATTCATGGTTGTGCAGTATGGCATGACTTTGAATAAGAGGCTATGAGGTGTTTTAGGAAATATTTCCCGTGTACTAAGTCGTTCTATAGAGTTGTGATAAGAATTCCCCTTAATGATTGTTCTTTCCTATGCTAGAGCAAGCCGAATACTAGAGGAAGACTTGTCAAATCTCCCGAGGAGCAACCTACCAATGGTGAGCTCCGAGAAGCTCTTACAATGCTTGCCCAATTAGTGTCCAACAAAGTCCAACAAGGGTCCCAAGCCCCTCATGCTACTACCCCGGGGGCTAGGGTAAAGGATTTCATGAGGATGAATCCCCTGGCTTTCCATGTGTCAAATGTGGATGAGGATCCAGAAGAGTTTATTGATGAAATCTATATAATCTTGTCGATCATAGGTGTTGGGACAAATGCGAAGGCGGAGTTGGTGGCGTACCAACTCAAGGGGGTGTCCCAAATTTGGTATGATCAACGGAAAGATGAGAAGGGTAATGGTTACGGGGGGTTTTGGGAGGAATTCAAATTGGCTTTCCTTAATTGGTTCTTCCCTCTTCAGCTTAGGGAAGCAAAGTTGGTTGAGTTTATGAACTTGAAACAAGGTGGTACGAGTGTAGGGAAGTATGCCCTCAAATTTAATCAACTTTCCAAGTATGCTCCTCACTTGGTGGCTGATTCTAGGTCAACGATGAAGAAGTTTGTTATGGGGGTCTCCGATTAGGTAAGTGAAGAGTGACAATCCATATTGCTTGTTAGTGACATGGACATATCTCGGTTGATGACATATACCGAGCAAATGGAAGAAGAGAAGTTGAAAAAGAGGAGGAGCCATGAGGCCAAGAGAGTTCGATTTGAAGGAAAGTTTCCAAAAGGTATTAGATTTCCTCAAGGCCAAAGGCCTCTTCATGCAACTAATAGGGAGTTCGCTACAGACAACCCTAGGCCACAATGTAATATTGGGATGGCTCCTAATGATGTGTGCCCTAGGTGTGGAGGGAGTCATAACGGCCCATGCTTGAAGAGTTCAAATGCATGTTTTGAATGTGGAGAGCTTGGCAACATGAAAGTAGATTGTCCATGAAATCGTGAAAAGGTTTGGGGTGCAAATGCGCTTTCATTCGGTAGAGATGGTCCTCAACGTGGTGCCCCATGGCATAATCACTTTTATCCTCTACATAGAAGGCAAGGAGTTAGTGAGGTCCCCGATGTTGTTACCGATATATTGAAAATTTTTAATCTTGATGCATACGTTTTGATTGATCTGGGTGCCAACCTTTCCTCTGTTACCCCCTTTGTTGCTAAAAAGTTCCATGTTGAGTCGGAGTTATTGCATGAATCATATGAAGTTTCTACTCCTATTGGTGCATCTATTTATTCTAGGAGGGCGTATAGAAATTGTCCGCTTTGCATCTTGCATAAAATCTTAACTTGTGATCTTTTTGAATTATATGGTTGATTTTGATATTATTGTTGGGATGGATTGGTTACATTCATACTATGCTTCTATTGATTGTACAACCCATAGGGTCAAGTTTCAATTTCCTAATGAACCCGTCCTTGAGTGGGAAAGTCATGAAGTAATAGTGAGAGGTAGGTTCATCTCAGGAATTAAAGCCCATAGGTTGATTTCCAAGGGGTGTGTATCATCTTGTGATAGTCAAAGATGAGGATTCCAAAGTCCCTTCTATTGAGTCGATTCTGGTTGTAAATGAGTTTCTTGATGTCTTCTCAAATGACGTTAGCGGTTTCCCTCCCGAAAGGGAGATTTATTTTTGCATAGATCTCCTTTACGATACCCAACCAATCTCCATTTCCCCATACCATATGGCACAGGCGGAGTTGAAGGAGTTAAAGGAGCAATTAAAGGATTTTTTGGAGAAGGGATGTATTAGACCTAGCCAATCCCCTTAGGGTGCACTAGTGTTTTTTCTAAAAAAGAAATATGGGTCACTTAGAATGTGCATTGACTATTGGCAACTCAATATGGTCACTATCAAGAATAGATATCCTCTTCCAAGGATTGATGACTTGTTTGACCAATTGCAAGGGGCTAGCTTTTCCTCTAAGATTGATCTTCGGTCCATGTACCATCAAGTGAGGGTGAGGGAGTGTTATATTCCCAAGATGTCCTTTCGGACTAAATATGGGCATTATGAATTTATCATGATGTCCTTTGGGTTGACCAATGCACCGGCCATTCTCGTACACCTAATGAAGAGGGTCTTCAAGCCCTACCTTGATTCCATTGTTGTGGCTTTCATTGTTGATATATTAATCTACTCACATAGTAGGGAGGAGCATATAGGTCATTTGAGGGTTGTGTCGCAAAGATTTAGGGAGGAGAGATTGTATGCTAAATATGATAAATGTGAATTTTGGTTGAAAGAGGTTGCATTCATAGGTCATGTGGTGTCAGGGGATGGTATAGAAGTGGATCCTAAGAAAACAGATATGATAGGAATTGGCCTAGACCATTGAACTCGTCAGACACTAGGAGTTTCTTGGGCCTTGCGGGTTACTATAGAAAGTTTATGAATGGGTTCTCCTCTATTGTTTCTCCTATGACAAAATTGACTCAAAAGAATGTTAAGTTTGTGTGGCCGATGAATGTGAGAAAAGTTTCCAACATTGAAAGATAGACTTGTGTTCGCTCTTATATTCACTGCCGGATGGGCTTAAGGGATTTGTTGTGTATTATAATGTATCTAGAGTTGTTTTGGGTTGTGTAATAATGCAAAATGGTAAGGTCATAGTCTGTGCTTCTAGGCAACTCAAATTGCATGGAAAGGACTACCCTACCCATGATCTTGAATACGCCGTTGTGGTGTTTGGATTAAAGATTTGGTGTCATCATTTTTATAGGATGCATGTTGATGTCTTAACCAATCATAAAAGCCTTCAATATGTCGTCACTCAAAAATATCTTAACTTGAGACAAAGAAGGTGGCTAGAACTCCTTAAAGACTAAGACATGAGTGTGCATTATCATCCGAGTAAGGCAAATGTTATGGCGGATGCTTTAAATCTGGTGTCCATGGGTAGTGTGACACCCTGTCACATTATGCTCTTATGTACCAATGTTTCAAGACTTTTTTGATTAGGCTAGGGTTGTATTAGGTTCATGGGAGACTCCTAGTACCTAAACGAGTTCAAGAATTCCTTAAAAGTTGTGTTTTGGGTGATAGTTCATGCAAGGGTCAACTTTAAACTAGACCATATAGAACTAGGTGACCGATGACATGTCTAATGAAAGCCCTTTGAGTTAGCTTTCCAACGCACTTGGTTTCACGTTAGTTCAAGTTCGTACGAAGGAGTTATGACTCTTTTCGTAAGACCCTCCCGTGCAGTGAAGTCCCACTGAAACCTATACTTGCAGTGGTGTCGTGCACGGGTCGTGTGAGGTGTCTTGAGTTGGAAAATGCCATTTTTGGCCTAAGCCATGAGGCACGACCAGTGGCATGGGCCGTGTGGCTTTCCACTAGCTGTGTATCTAGTCATGGGGTGAGTACAAGAGAGGAATAGTTGGCATTTGGGGGTGTTTTTTTGCTGAGTGTTATGCCACGCCTCCTCACCACGACCTGTGGAATGGGGAATGACCCATAGACCATGGAGTTGTTCCTAGGAAAAATTTTCCAGCACCAAGAATGGTGCCACAAGCCTTTACACGGACCATGAGGCTCTACACGTCCCGTGGAGACCTCCGTGGTCATGACAAGACATCATTTTCAAATTGATTTCCAACTTCAATTTTTGCACTAAGTAACTTGTCACGGGCACTCCACATGACCCGTTGGGTGCACAAGACCTGTGGGACCTTCCGTGGGGCAACACTTTGCCAAACATTCCATCCATTTACTGATGGCATTTTTGTAAATGCTAATTACTCTAGTGCCCTCTTTAGACTTCTAATGCTATCTTAACCTTCCTAAAAGACCTAAACAAGGTTCCAAAGGATAAAACTCATTACTCTCATCTCAAATATATCAATTCTCTCAGCCTCCATGAAGCTCCTATTAAATTTCAAGGAAACTCAAGAAGAAGATTGGATTCATAGATCATTTCGAAGCCTCCATTCTTCGCAATCTCAATTACAAGCAACTCTAGACCTAAGGTATGTGGTGTTGAACCATTATGTACTTCCACCCATGTTGCCTAAATCCTCTTTTAATTAATATTTCATGATTTAAAGTTGATTTTACAAATGGGTTTGCCAGTATGAACATGTTAATGAACTATGTTAAAGCTATGTAAAGTTGTGACTATTTTGCCATATTTTAAGCTATAAATCATGGATCTACTGTAAGATTTGATGAGGGGTTTCGATTTATATTGCTTGAGGGTGTTACAAAGTATTGATTTATGGTTTTACAATGCATTACTTGCATGATTTTATCTCCAAATTGCATGGTCTTATACAACCATATCACACCCGCAAAGTGTTTGATAAAATGTCCGGCTATGGTTTCTTGAGGAATTAAAGGTCCAATGCATTTCTTATGAGTTGAATGATGTTATGTTGATTATATGATGATGATATGATGATTGAAATATAATTGTTTTTTAAGCTAGTTCTATGAAATGCTTAACTCGAAAAATGATGGGCTCCCGTAAGGAAGGTCACTTAATTCAAAGAGGGACGGACTCTTGTAAGGAAGGAGACTCTATTCGAAGAGGGAAGGTCTCCCCTAAGGAAGGCCACTTAATCCAAATAGGGATGGGCTCCCATAAGGAAGGCTACTTAATTTTAGGAAGGACGGGATCCTGTAAGGAAGGCACTTAATCTGAAGAGGGACGGGCTCCCGTAAGAAAGGCCACTTAATCCAATGAGGGACGGGCTCCCATAAGGAAGGCCACTTAATCCGAAGAGGGATAGGCTCTCGTAAGGAATGTAACTTAATCCAAAAAGGAACGAGCTCTCGTAAGAAAGGCCACTTAATCCGAAAAGGGACAGGCTGTCATAAGGAATGTCACTTAATCCAAAAAGGCCCTTCTTATAGGAGTCCGTCCCTGTTAGAATTAAGTATCCTTCCTTAGAGAGCCCGTCCCTCTTTGGATTTCGTGGCTTTCCTTACGGGAGCCCGTCCTTTTTCGGATTAAGTGGCCCTCCTTACAGGAGCCCGTCCCTTTTTGGATTAAGTGACATTCCTTAGGAGTAGTTTTAGCTTAGTCCCCCCCCCCCAACTAGTTGAAACTTTCTTTGTACTAGATCATCAAGTGAAGATTACCACCTATCAGTGCTAGTACGACTAAATCATCGATACATTGTTCCCTGTAGGATTCGACCCCGACTCCAAAGTTGGGTAAAGGTGCTGACAATGATCGTCACTATGTTCGTTGGTGATGGAGGCTTGAACGTCATCAAAAATGGTGTCATTGCTGGGCAATAGTAGGCGTATTGAGTTTATTTAGGACTTATAATTTACTCATTTTGGTTTCATTTGCTATGTTATGTAGATATTCAGACAAGTATTAATCTAAATTATCTAAGGTTTACTAAATTCTGACATGTCCTCTTGGCTTTACCTCTTATCTCTCTATGGTTATCTAGGCGACTGGAACACCCGTAAGGTCTAACACGCCCTCCTGGCTAACGACCACAACTCGGCTATCGAACGTCTAAGATAGTAATTATTCCGCTACCTCACACAGTAAGAGAGAAATAAGTACCTCATACAAGTAAGAAACATAATTAAAACAAGATAATACAGATTAATAATTGAAAGAATATAAGCATAACTTAGTCAAATATTTTTAATTGCCAAGAGGCACAAAAATATGTATAAAGTAGATATCATGGGTATGTGTGGTACACATTTGAAATACTTGAGTGATATTGCTAACGATCCCTTACTATGTCACAGAAGACTTGGACATACGAGTCTAAAGAAACCAAATATACTAGCATTAAAGGACATGGTAATAGGGTTTCCTAAAACTAAGTTCAAAGATGATAATATTTGTGGTCCATGTGTAGGGGAGAAACAAGTAAGATCATCATTCAAGTCAAAGAATCTGATAAGTACTACCAACTGTTAGGAATTGGTTCACATTGACCTGTGTGAACCTATAACAGTAAGAAGTAGAGGAGGTGAAAGGTACATCTTTGTTATTGTTGATGATTACTGAAGATTTACCTAGACACTTTTTTTAGCTTCTAAAGAAGAGTCCTTTGATGTCTTCTCTTTTTTCATCTAGAAAATAGAAAAGAAATTGAGACTTCTTATAAGATCTAACCATGGAATTGAATTTGAAAATGCAAATTTTTTGGAATTCTATTCAAGAAATGGAATATAACTTCTCTTCTCCTAGAACCCCTCAACAAAATGGAGTTATAGAATAGAAAAATAGGACTTTAGAAGACATGGCTAGAACAATGATGATTGCAAATAATCTGGCTAAGCATCTTTAGGCTGAACTATAAATAATTATGCCTATGTTTTGAATAGATGCATGTTAAGACCTATTTTAAACAAAACTCCCTACGAAATACTCATAGGAAGAAAACCAGATATGTCCTATTTTAGGACTTTTGGATGTAAATGCTTTGCTCATAATAATGGGAAAGATAATTTGAAAAGATATGATGCTATGTGTGATGAGGGAATTTTCTTAGGTTACTCTTCACATCGAAAAGACTAAAAAGTGTTGAACAAAAGAACAAATTGTGTTGAGAAAGCATTCATGTTGCTTTGATGAAAATAGTATTGTGTTGGAGACGAACATGTAGGATGACAGTGAGCTAGAGCACCATATAGAGGAACATGAATTGTAACTTGGTTCATCTATAGTAGAATTGGAGTTCACACAGTCGAGGGGAATTGTGAAACAAGTCACTGATCTAGTCCCAGTTCACTCAGAATCTACAGCTGAGGACTAACTCAAGGACTTAGAATGAAAAACTACAAATATCAGGATTCACATCCGATTGAAAATGTTCTCATAGATCTGACCTTTGGAATAACTACCAGATCATGACTAAAGAACTTTTGTGCATTCAAGGCCTTTTTGTTAACGATAGAAACAAAAATGTGTGTGAAGCCCTACAAGATGAAGATTGGATACTTTCTATGTAAGAAGAACTAAATCAATTTGAAAGATGCAAAGTGTGGCATCTAGAGCCTAAATCAGAAGAGAGAACTGTCATTGGCACAAAATGGTTGTTTAGGAACAAGCTTGATGAGCACAGAACAGTTACAAGGAACAAGGCAGACTAGTAGTCCAAGGGTACAATCAGGAAGAAGGAATAGACTATGATAAGACCTTTGCTCCGGTGGCTAGTGTTTAGGAATCTGGGAAAAGATAGTGCAGGAAAACGACCCCTCTGCTTCGTGAAGATATCGCGGACCGTCTCTGGAAATTGCACCAAGTGCAAATTTCATAATTTAATTCCTTTTCTTTAAAATCGAGGTTAGACCCTGGTAACCCTAATTTGGACCCCCTGAAGAAGAATATGAAGTCAAATTTTCGGAATTCCAAATTGATTTTTATATGTATGGAAAACAAGTTTCTGGTTACTTTCGAGGCTTATTTTTAAGGACTTTTTTGGATCAATATAGAAGAGATGTACAAGATGAGAATAATCATGAACAAATCATCTCCAATATGAATGCAACATTACGTTTAAAACATCACTTTTGAAGTCCAATTATAAGTGTGAAATCATCATAAATTGCCAACTTAAGCATGAATGCATATGAATGACATAGGGCTGAAATCTAAGACTTGATAGCACATAGGGGACTTAAAATTAGTACTTTAGGATTGATTGGAGTGGAAGAGATAAGGGTACTGCATTTGCATGTTCGTTTCGGTCTCCTAAGTAGCACTTTAGACTTATTGGTTCCTCCAAAGGACCTTAATGGATACCACATCTTTGTTCCCCAATCTCTTTACTTTCCAATCCAAGATCTGAACTAGAACCTCCACATATGCCAAGTTATCCTCAACAACATCCACAACATCAAGAGGCACAAAATGGCATTAGAATCACCAACACGCTTCCTCAACATAGAAACATGAAACACTGGATAGACCAAAGTCATCTCACTAGGCAACCTCAACTCATAAGCCACCTTACCAACCCGCTTTATCATGTCATAAGGACCAACATACCTAGGATGCAATTTCCCTTTCATAACAAAATGAACCACATCTTTCACTGGAGAAACCTTCAAATAAATCCAATCAGCCACTTGTAATTCTAGGTCTCTTTTTCTTACATCGGCATAGGATTTTTGACAACTTTAGGCTGTCCTCAACCTTTCCCTAATCATCTTAACCTTCTCAAGAGAATCCATGACCAGATTCGGCCGTAATAAAGCCACCTCTCCAACCTCATGCCAACTCACCAGTGATCTACAATGTCCCCAAAAAGAGCTTCAAAAAGAGTTATATCGATGTTAGAGTTATAGCTATTGTTGTTGGCAAACTCTATCAATTAAAGAGGGTAATCCCAACTACCTTTAAGCTCTAAGGCACAAGTCCTAAGCATATCTTCAAGTGTTTGAATTGTCCTCTCGGCTTGGCCATCCGTATGATTGTGGAAGGCTATACTAAGGTGAACTTTGGTACCAAGACCCCTCTAAAAAGATCTCTAAAAGTGGCAAGTAAATTGTGCACCATGATCTGATATAATAGATAAGGGAACCCCATGCAACCTCACAAACTCATGATGTACAACCTTTCATAAACTTCAGCCCTATATGTAGTTTTGACCGGTAGAAAGTATGACGATTTCGTCATCCTATCAACCACAACCCATATAGAATCAAAACCTTTTCTAGTCTT
>JAOTQR010079858.1:0-10260 GCA_025774065.1 Solanum ossicruentum
CCCGCCCTGCCCCCCTCCCCCCTCAGTTTCTTAGGAGGAGGCACTCTAGAATTAAACACCAGAAGATTGGAACCTTGGCCTTGTTGGAAGCGCCCAGAGCCTCCATCTCTAGAACCGGAGAACCCACCGTCGAACCGAACCCTCTTAGCATCATGCACTCTCTTCTCCTTAAGTTTCTCCCTCTCAATTTGCTTTGCATACACTATGAGTCTAGATATATCCATGTCTTGAATGCGAAGAAAGTCAGAGATACAAGAAATAAACTTGTGCATCCTTGCACGAGGGTCGGCCACAAGTGTCGGGGCATACTTGGAGAGCTGGGGTGAACTTGAGGGAATAGTCCCTCACACTCATACTCTTTTGCCTGAGGTTGATAAATTCAATCATCTTGGCTTCCCTAAGCTCAAGTGGTAAGAAACGATCCAGAAAGGCAAGCTTGAACTCCTCCCAATTAACAGCATTGCCATAAACTCTCTCCATAGACCACTGTGTATATCGCACTTGGGCCATATCTTTCAACTGATAGGAAGCCAACTCAGCTTTTTCCTCAGAAGTGACACCCATAACATTCAACACCTTTGTAACCCCATCAATGAACTCCTGGGCATCCTCACCAGCCTTAGACCCAAAGAACTCTGGAGGATTCATTCGGGTGAAGTCCCTCACTCTCGAAGCTATAGTGGAATCCCGAGGAAGGTTGGGTTGCCTAGTCTGAGTAGTCACCACCTAGCCAAGAATAGCAAAGGTCGTACGAAATTCACCATTTGAGATAGTCTCATCCATAGGCCCTCAAGGTGTTGGACTCTCATTAGTAGGAGCCGGTCTTGATAGGTGAGGTCTTCCACGAGGCATCTTCTAAAATGGAGCAACGATAATATCAAGCCGGTCTTGATATGTGAGGTCTTCCATGAGGCATCTTCTTAAATGGAGCAATGATAACATCAAGATAAGAAAGCTAAATACATACGATTCATAGCACAACAAAAGACATAAATAAGTGAAACAATTCCTAAAACATCGTTATAGCCTCCCACTCATAGGCATGGTGCACTTCACACCCATGAATAGGACTCTACTTGACACGACATATTAGATTATGAGGATTATTGACAAACCTAGTTCTTTGATACTATCTTTTGTCATGACCCAGAACTAGGGTCTAGGAGTGACACGGTGAATGAGAACTCGAGAGTCCCCAAACAAGCCTCAAGATACCAAAATTCACGACATTTGTTCGGAAGAGTATTCAAAAGTAAGTATATAGTTGTAAGGGACGGGAAAGTAGGACTCACGCTATGTGATATCCTAGGGAAAGGGATTGGCGTAGAATCACATAACACGTAGCATATAAAGACTAAAGACGGGTAAGTATGACTCACGCTATGGGGGGCAATTAGGGACTTAGGATCTTTTGGCATATAACATAGATCATCTCATATCAACATAATCCATAAATAGTCATAACAGGAATCCCATACAACACTTAGCATATATCATAAAGAGTGCACAAGATGTCCAACAATTCTTCTACATGAGATAGGCTAGGGGCCAAGACATACCCCGGGCTCACCCTAAAAGTAAATAGAGTAAATAAGAACAACATAGATAGATGAGGTAGTGGCTTGTCCTTGGATGATAGTACTCACCACAACAAGTATCACTCGAACCCAAGCTAGATGTCGTACAATGGATGAATGGACTCCTCGATCCCTACATGGTGAAATCAAGTAGGCGAAAGTATGCATAAGTATGTTTGAATGTACTAAATATGCCGAATACGATGCATGTAACTTAGCAAACCTGCATTTCAATGTTAGATAACAAGAACACATAATATTGAAAGAAGTATATATCCAACAAAAAATAGTATAACGATATGCCATGAAATTTATGATGCATGAAGTGCAAATGATGCTCATATAAATAGAGGGGGTGAGACCCTAACCGACATTATAAACCCATGCGAACTATTACATGAATTTGCCCAATGTTGACCTCCCATCGATTAAAGAAGATTACTTGCCAAAGGTAACATACACCATACCTTATGACCCAGTCATTTCATATGTGGTGGCCATCTTCCTTACGACCAGTCATTTCCGAAGGATTTTCTTATAAAGCTTATTATATCATATCATAAATGAATAATCATCCCTTACGACCCAGTCATTTTGTAGATGGCTACCATTCCTATGTTGGCACATAATTTGAGAAAAAGGAAGAGGACCCCCAATCCATCGATGCTAAGTCAAACATCCCACAGGAATACTTATATACACATGATTTCAAGAGTAAGTCACTTCGATTCATTTCAATGCACATTTAGGCGCTCATTCTTGTAATAATATGGTTCAAGCCCCATGATGCTCAAAGAGCCATAATCAATAGACATATTGAAATGACCCTAAAAAGTGCCCGAAAATATGTCTCGGAAGTGCCCGGAATCATAATTTCCATATATCTAAATATATTTTCGTTATTTCAAAAATCCAACTTCGTATTTTTATTTCGGGGGTCAAATTGAGTGGGAAATGGGTCTAACCTCCATTTTTTAAGGAACCAAAATGATTTATGAATTTTCACCTGGTGCAATATCCAGTGAGGTTTGCGCGCCGCTTCCACTATGCGCACCTATATTATTTTGGGACTGTTTTTTTGTTTTTTCTTGGTCCAAGACTTTAAGTATTAGACCTAAATATTCCCAGACGTGTTTTTACCAATACTTAATTATATTTCTCCTTCATATCACCCTAAACATTCCCCAATACTCACTCCAACACTTAGCCATATTTTTCACTCCAAAATTCAAGTCTCAAAACCTCTTCTTGATCTAAGGATTTCCTTCAAGCTTCAAGCCTCCATTTTCAATCTTCATCAAGAACTTCTCCAAAGCTAAGGTATGTGGGTTTCAACCATTGGGTCCTTTTACGCATGGTGCCCTAACCTCCTTTTTACTCAATTTGCAAGATTTGAAGTTGATTTTACAAATAGGTTTACTAGTATGAACTTGTCTATGAACTATGTTAAAGCTAAGTTGTGACTGTTTTACTATATTTTGAGCTGTAAATCTTGGATCTATTGTAAGATTTGATGAGTGGTTTTGATGTATATAGCTTGAGGGTATTGCAACGTGTTGATTGATGATTTTATAATAGATTTACTTGCATGATTTCATCTCTAAATTACATGATCTTGTACCCCCATTACACATCCGCTAAGTGTTTGATAAAATATCCGATATGATTTCTTAAGGAATTGAAGTTCCAAAGCATGAGATATGATATGAATGATGTTATTATAATGAAATGAGCTTATATATATGATAAATTTTATATAAAGTGTTGTATTAGACCATGCCCTATACAGGGGGACTAAGAGCCTGGATAACCTTGTTGGGAGGGAGGTTAATACCTTGATAATCGAGGTGGGGGTTTGTACTCACAACTATGTGAGGGGTTTGTACTTTGCTACCAGGGTAATAACATGAGATTATTATCAACCATGTGAGGGGTTTGTACCACACCACTAGGGTGATGGAGTGAGATCATCATCAACCTACCAAGGGGTTTATACTTTAGAAATCAAGCTTGGTCTTTTCTACACATATGATATCCTATATGAACATGCGTTACTTAAGCATGTTTTACTTGTGCATTGATCATGCATTCCATATTGTTATGTTAAGCCTATTGCCTATGGTTACGAATTTTGACCATGATGCCTATTTCTTGTTGCATTGCATCCTACATACTTAGTCATTCAAACGTACTAACACATACTCTTGCCTATATGATATCACCATGTAGGAATCGGAGCCCAAGTTGATCATCCTCCTCCTCTACGTGGCTAGTTCGGTACTACTCAAGCTAGTTGGTGAGTCATCCACTTCGGGGATCTTAGTCTATTTCTCTTGATTATTTTGTATTGAGACACTCTATTTTATGTTCTATTTTGACTATGAGGGTGAGCCCGGTTACTTTGTCTTAGCCCTTACTCTTATCTATATATTAGAGGTGTTTGTTGGACATGTTATATATCTACGATATGAGATTGACTCTTTGTCTCTTATTTATGATGTTATGCAAACTTTTCCATTAGTCCCTTTGCCATATTCTTACTCTTTTATGTCTTTTACATGCTTCCGCGACTAATGATGTGTAATGACAAGTTAAGAGGCTTGTTTGGGGTTCCTTCAGGTTCCCCATTTGCAGTGTCACATGTAGGCCCTAGGATTGGGTCGTGACAAACTTGGTACCAAAGCACTAGTTGATAGATCCTCGGAGTCCAACACACCGCATCAATTAGAGTCATATTCATGGTTTTGAAGCGTGCCATGACTATGAATAGGAGACTATGAGATATTTTAGGAAATGTTTCCCTTCTTCATGTTCTAAGTCATGATATAGAGTTGTGGCAAGTTTTTTCCCCCTAACGATTGTTCTTTGCTATACTAGATCATGCTTATCACTTGAGGAAGAAGGGTCCGAACTCCCGTGGAGCAACCTACCAATGGTGAACTCCAGGATGCTCTCACTATGCTTGCCCAAGTTGTGGATAACCAAATCAACGAAGGGGCCCAAACCCCTCATGCTACTACCCCGAGAGCTAGGGTAAGGGATTTCATGAGGATGAATCCTCCGGTGTTCTATGGGACAAAGGTGGATGAAGATCCACAAGAGTTCATTGATAAGGTCTACAAAATTTTGTCTATCAAGGGTGTTGGGACAAATGAAAAGGCGGAGTTGGTAGCCTACCAACTCAAAGGGGTAGCCAAAATATGGTATGACCAATGGAAGGGGGAGAAGGGAAATGGCAATGTGGTGCTTTGAGAGGAGTTCAAATTGGCTTTTCTTAATCGGTTCTTTCCTGTTGAGCTTATGGAAGCTAAGTTGGTAGAATTCATGAATTTGAAGCAAGGTGTTATGAGTGTGAGGAAGTATATCCTCAAGTTCAATCATCTTTCAAAGTATGCTCCTCACTTGGTGGCCGATCCTAGATCTAGGATGAATAAGTTTGTGATGGAGGTTTTTGACTTAGTGAGTGAAGAATGTCGATTCGCCATGCTAATTAGTGATATGGACTTGTCTCGATTGATGACTTATGCTGAGCAAATGGAGAAAGAAAAGTTGAGGAAGAGAAGGGGTCATGAGGCCAAAAGGGCCTATTTTGAGGATAAGCTCCAAAAGGGTGCTAGATTTCTTTAAGGCCAAGGGTCTTCTCATGCTACTAATAGGTGATTTGCCAATCACTTCCCTAGGCCTCAAGGTGTGGGTGGTGTGGATTTATGGAGGTATGTCCTAGTGTGGAAGGAGATAGATGCCCATGTTTGAAGGATTCTAATACATGTTTTAAATGTAGGGAGCTTGGTCACAAAAAGGTGGATTGTCTAAGAAACTGTGGCAAGGACCGAGGTGCAAATGCAGTTCCATTGGGTAGAGGTGGTCCTCAAGGTGGTACCCCAAGGAACAATCGATTTTATGCTCTACATAGAAGGCAAGGGGTTGGTGAGATCCCCGACATTGTTATCGGTATGTTGAAAATCTTTGACGTTGATGTATATGCTTTGATTGATTCGGGTGCAACTCTTTCTTTTGTTACCGCTTTTGTTGCTAAAAAGCTCCATGTTGAGTCTGAGCTGTTGCATATGAGTCTTATGAGGTGTTTACTCTTATTGGTGCATCTATTATTGCTAGGAAGGTGTATAGAAATTGTTCGGTTTGCATCTTGCATAAAATATTACCTTGTGATCCTGTTGAGTTGGATATGGTTGATTTTGATGTCATTCTTGGGATGGATTAGTTGTATACATATAATGCCTTTATTGATTGTAAAACCCATAGGGTTAAGTTTCAATTCCTAAATGAACCCGTCCTTGAGTGGGTGAGTCATAATGTGGTGGTCAAGGGTAGGTTCATCTCTTGCATTAAAGCCCGTAAGTTGATCTCTAAGGGGTGTTTGTATCATCTTGTGAGGGTTAAAGATGTGGAGTCCAAAGTCTCTTCTATAGAGTCGGTTTCGATTGTAAATAAGTTCCTTGATGTCTTGCCAAATGACCTTCCCGGTGTCCCTCCCAAAAGGAAGATAGATTTTGGCATAGATCTCCTTCCTGATACTCAACCCATTTCTATTCTCCCTTATCGTATGGCCCCGGTGGAGTTGAAGGAGTTAAAGGAGCAATTGAAGGATTTTTTGGAGTTTGGATTTAGTAGGCCTAGCCAATCACCTTGGGGTGCACTAGTGTTGTTTGTGAAAAAGAAGGATGGGTCCCTTAGGATGTGTATTGACTATTGGCAACCCAATAGGGTTACCATAAAGAATAGGTATCCTCTTCCAAGGATTGATGATTTGTTTGACCATTTGCAAGGGGCCAACTATTTTTGTAAGATTGATCTTCGGCCTGGGTATAATCAAGTGAGGGTGAGAGAGTGTGATATTCCCAAGACGACCTTTCGGACTAGGTATGGGCATTATAAGTTTATTGTGATGTCGTTTGGGTTGACCAATGCACTGGCCATCTTCATGGACCTTATGAATAGGGTCTTCAAACCCTATCTTGATTCGTTTGTTGTGGTATCCATTGATAACATTTTGATATACTCTCATAGTGAGGAGGAGCATGTGGATCATTTGAGGGTAGTGCTTCAAAGGTTGAGGGAGAAGAAATTGCATACCAAATATGACAAGTGCGAATTTTGATTGAAGGAGATTATCTTTCTAGGTCATGTGGTGTCGGGGGATGGTATAAATATGGATACTAAGAAGACGGATGTGATTAAGAGTTAACTTAGACCATTGACCCCATTAGATATTAGGAGGTTCTTGGGCCTAGCGGGTTATTATTGAGGTTTGTGAATGGGTTTTCCTCTATTGCTTCTCTCATGACCAAATTGACTCAAAAGAAGGTTAAGTTTGTGTGGACCGATGAGTGTGAAAAGAGCTTCCAAATATTAAAATATAGACTTGTATTCGTTCTTATATTGTCTTTACCAGGAGGGCTAGAAGGTTTTGTTGTGTATTGTAATGCTTCTCGGGTTGGTTTGGGTTACGTTTTGATGCAAAATGATAAGGTCATAGCCTATGCTTCTAGGAAACTCAAAGTGCATGAAAAGAACTATCATACTCATGATCTTGAACTAGCCGTCGTGGTATTTGCTTTAAAGATTTAGCACCATTATTTGTATGGGGTGTTGTGGAAGTATTTACCGATCATAAGAACATTCAATATATGTTCACTCAAAAAGATCTCAACTTGAGGCAAAGAAGGTGGTTCCTTCGGGTTCCCCATTCGCCGTGTCACGTGTAGGCCCTAGGCTTGGGTCGTGACACATATATGTAATCACATTCTTGTCATAACCAATATGTGAGCTTAATGCACCAAAATCATTTTCATATATACATATGTGAACTTAACTCACCAGTAATTTCATAACTCCATGCTCACAAAATGCATATGCTTTTGTATGATATGAGAATGGCATGAGTAATCTAGATTCAATCTAAAATCAACAATATAATATGAAATTGAAGTCAACCCATAATTAAATTCATATTTAAAATCATAATATCATCACCCATGCATAAACAAGCTTTAAAAAGGGAAAATGCATGTTCATAATCTTATAAATCCAATGTAATTCATCATAATATAGTTTAAATTAACTTAAAATCAGTAAATAAGTACAACCCATACATAACTTGAATTTAAGGAATCATAATATTTAAAACCCCAATTTAAAGTAACTAAAAATTCATAAAAAGGGCTTGAAAAGATTTGGGTCTCCTTGTTCGAAAGGAACCAAAGATCAAACTCATATACCTAGACCCAATGAAGAAATCCCAAAATAAATTTGAAGAAGAATGGTGTTTAAAATTTTGAACCCCAAGCTTGAATTCTACAATGTTCTTGAGAGGAGTTTCTGGGTTAGTGTAGAATGAGAGAATGAACTTGGATGATTTGAATAGGGCATTAGATTATTAGGAAACCTTAAGATGACATAGGAAGTCCCAAAAGTCATTTCAATAAATTAAATTTATGAAAACGACATTAATGAAACGAAGAGAAAAATTTTCCGTAGCCACTACACTTGAGGCTACACGGCCCGTGTGGCACTCCACGGTCAATGTGGAGTGCCCGTGAACCAACACTCAAACGAAAATTTAAAATTTTGGAACCATGACCCAACACTTAAAAAAATTTAGGCAAAAGTTCACCTATACGGGGGCCTTCACGGGCCACGTGGTGTCACACCGTCCGTGTGAGTGCCCATGAGGTTATACTTGGAAATATTTCACGGAATGTTACGAGATGCTGATTTATACTTAGAAAAATTTTCACTCCGAAAACTCCACGGAGGGCCTCACGGCCCATGAGACATCACACGTCTATGTAAGGGGCTGTTGACCATACTTGGTCCCAAAACTATGAGATTTCAAACCAAGGCCACCAGACGATCTCTCTACATGGTTCGTGAAGTGTCACACGGACCGTGAGGGTGTAATTAGTGTGGCATGCCTTGGCCAAATTATCCACCTTCGGGGCCCAAGACTAAATTTTGAGGTCAAGTGTTATCCCACTAGAGGCCACATGGGCCGTGTGACCTCACACAAGCCATGTGGTCTCCCCTAAAGTGACACCTTGGTCCAAAAATTCTTAAAATAAAATTTTTCAAGCTCCAATAAAGTCGTAAAATATCCGGGTCATTACAAATCTCTTCAAGCCTTGAAAGTGGTGGTTACAAGAAATTTAAAACTTAATCTACTACTTTCAATATTTTTCTTATTTTCTTTTTATTTTGACACAATCTCTCTTTCAAACATTTCTTCTTTTCTCTCTCTTTTTTTTCATAGTAAAACTAAAGATTACAATGAATTTCTTAAAGATGACGAGTTTTGAAGATTTTCTTAAAGGAAGTAGGCTTGTATGAGTCCTTGAGATTTCTGGATGTTTCCTTTTATATGAAGAGATGACATTCCAAGGGAATTGGTCCTTGGAATCAGGCAATGTGGATTCCTTCTTCCAAGGATAAGGGCAAGGCTCTAAGGAAGGCCAAGTCAGATCGCCATTTGACTGATTTTCTTATCAGCAACTCATAGATCTTCCAAATTCATCCTTTGTATGATTGATCTTCTTGATTCGTGTTGCTCGATTTATCTCATTGATTGTGTTTCCATGCTTGATTGATTGCTCCTGTTTTGGTAGATTTAATACTGCTTGATTGCTTCTCTTAATTGCACCAATCTTCTAAATTTTCTTAATATTAGATTTCATTGATTTGTTTTCCTTTTCTGCTTATTATTGGATTGACTTCTTCCAATATTGTGCCTTTGATATTTCCAATTAGATTTTGCTTGACAGATTGTTCCGTGATAATCTTAGCCAAAATATTGTTTCCTTTTTTATGCTTTCCTGCATTTTGTCATTAATCAAAACATACTAACACTAACAATGACTTACTAATTATGTTTGATAAGAAATAGTCTCATATGCTTTTTCTAATTGCTTATGAAATTCCATGATAATTTAGCTGTATTTATAGCTAAAAGAGAATATTAGTTGGTTGAGGATATTAATTATAAATAAGTCTATTTTAAAAATTTAAGATAATAACTTTATTGTTTTCATATTTAATTTGCAGTAGTACAGGATTTTGACATAAATGTCATTGAAGATTCTTTATACCTCAATATTCCCTCTCCTTAATTATTTAGTTTGTTTTATTTTATGAAATTTAATTAAATATCACACCTTGAGTCTAGATCCTGGGTAGAATCGATATGTGATGCCATTGTTGATCTAAGTGTATTCATAATATGCATTAGACATGAGTGAAAACATAGTTTAAAAGCATACCAAGAAACAAGTCTTACACTATTCATATATTTAAGTCACACTAATGAAATTGATGACAAAAGAAATGAAGGTCCAAATTAAAGCATACCTAGATATCTATCTATGAAGTCTCTAAACACAATTGAGTATTGTCTATTGGGACAAGGGCCTCAATGTACCTTAAACACATTATTTCATAAAATACTAGCTAAAAAAAATTGTACACTGAAGCCTTGGAAACAAAGGGAGGCTCATTAATAGTAGAAGATATGAGACCTAGCGAGTGGTTTAATTGATCATGTCTTTGTACACTAAGTATGAATAAATAAAAAGATTAAGTTTCCCTTGCAAAAGGTGTTGGGAAAAATAAGGAATCACACAAAAATAAATATGGTACAAGAATATGAAAAATCACGACACCAAATATTTAA
>JAOTQR010079860.1:0-41572 GCA_025774065.1 Solanum ossicruentum
AACACCATTTTTCTTTTGTCGTACTCAAGATACACCTCTCTTTTAAAGTAAAATGATCGTGTACGTACATATATATATATATATATATATATATATATATATATATTGAAAGATAAATATAAATAAGTAAAGAAACAAGAATAGAAAAGAGAGGAGCAAACAAGTCAGTATATCATAGATAATAACTACTCTCTCTATCCCATTTTATGTGTCTAACACCCCACATCTTACAACACTAGTACTATTCGAATAAAACATGCTATGCCTTTTTAAATTAGCGCCAATTTTTTTAAAAAAGTGCTTCAATCACAAATTAGAGGGTGATATGTATGTCTAATGTTGAAGAGGGTCGAGCGTAAATAAGTTTTTACGTCAAATTGAGGAGATCATGAACCTAAATGAAGTGAGAGAAGTGAGGTTCATGTGGGACTTAGGAAGCAAGCAGGTGAGTCACCAGCTTGCTTTAGCTTAAATTTGCTGGCTAAACAGAGATGAGACCCGACGTAGAATTTATACAAGTCTGATAATGAATTAAGTCTGTGTTAAGAGTATAACTTTAGCCTTTGTTTTACCATCATAAATGGACAATACTTAAGGCCCAATATAATAATAAAAGAGCCTAAGTACATCACATCCCACTTGACCAATTGGGCCCAAACTAAGTGAAGAGAAATTAGGAAAATGGGCAGCCAAGGACCATCAACTTTGAGACCCATTTAGGACCAAGTGTGAGGGCCAAGCTACTGCATCACCAGTTTATTAATATGTGTTCAAAATTTCAATAGAAATTCGGCCAAAGAGACCCTTTAAAAGTCTAAAAAACATCCCCATAAGTCATTTCACTTTGGAACAATTTTCAGCTTTCCTAAAGATTCTTTTTTTATCTTTACTTCACTTCACAAGGCAACTAATACAACCCTCTAGGATTCTTAAAGGAAACCTGAATCTTGAATGCTAAGGTAAGTGGATATATCCATGATTTTCTTTACTTATCCCATCATAAACAAGAAATATATGCTAGTTATGCTTGTGAACAAAGGTCGGACAACATGTGTTTAGAAAGTTGTTGCACACTTGCCTTTTTTTTTGGTTTGTGGGTTGTATTATGAAGAGAAGTTAATATTCTTAACATGGTTTGAGTTATAGATATTAATCTAGGGTTGCTACCCTGATTTTGTTTCATTTAAAAAATGAGTTTTATTGTGTTATCTTAAGTGTGATTTTGGTTGGAACTTGTGGGCTTATGAATGGAAGGCTATTGCCTTATGTCCTTCATGACTGCTTTGGTACTATTTTGAATGTTGTTTAAGTCTATTTGTATGTATAGATGTGTTGAGGACAGTTTGGGTAATGTTGAAACAAGTTCGGAATTGTTGACATCGAAATATAATGAGAATACGAATGTGATGCTTCCTATTTGCGCGTTGTCCAGGATTGTCATGTCTTGTACCTTGTGAACTATTGAAAGACTGTTAAGGGTATAAAACAAGATGTATATGACATGTACATAAGAATGTTTGTTAGAAAATACGATTAAAAGTGAAAAGGTTGAAGGAATGCCTTTGGGTCACTAATTGTAAGGTTGTGTCCGGGTGTTAGTTTTTATGATATTGGGCTGCCAAGAAGTGTTTTTGTACTGTTAGAAGTATTCGTATTTCCTAATATAATGTAGATAAATATTTGAGAGAAAAATCGGTCACTCCAAGGTAGTAACGAGGTCATACAACGAGGTATGTAAGGCTACTTGATTTCATATTATTTGACATGGAACATAAATCCCTCCTTGGTACATAAAGGCACTCACCAACTCTGATACAACTATTAACTGTGTCTCAACTCTTTCATATGTTCATGTACTCTCATACATAGTCACCTTCAAATCTATATACATACTTGGATACCAAGATACATGAGTTCGTTCTACTAAATAAAGTTCATGTGTTGTTCTACCTCCTATGCATTTCATTATTTGTGTAACCTAATCCTTTCATTATGATGTTGTATTTTGTGATTATATACATGTCATATGTTGTATCTACAGTCCTATAGCTCTAATATTATGACCACTTATAGAAACATCTCAAAATTAATTGAAAGATAAAGTATATTGCTTGTTGACGAGTGGTAACCCGAGGGGTGGAAGAATCATATAGTCAGGGTCGATCCTATCACTGGTTGTAGCCCACGGGGTGAAAGGAAAAGCCTAGCCAGGGCCAATCTCGATATAGATTTACCACCGATCAGTTGGTCATTTGTATTACTTGTTGTGCATCGATTATAAATTAAAAGTAAAGTAATAAAAAGAACATAAAGTACATGATCCCATAGTATAACTAAAGGTGGTCTTTTATCCTACACTAGTGTATAGTTTCGTTTTAGTTGTAACTTCATATACAATATTTCCTGCCTTACATATTCAACACATTATCTCATATTGACATCCCTTATGGGGGACTTGCATTTTATGTTGCAAGTACAAGTGCTAGTAGATCTCATTAGTAGGAGTACAGGATATCTAGCTGTTGTTACCAAGCTCCTGGTTGCTTCAGAGCTTTGTGTATCTAGCATTTATATTTTTGTATTGTACAGTTAGTTGAGGCAGGGCCTATCCCGACCCATATCAAATACTTTACCTTATCTAGAGGCTTTGTAGTCTATGTAAATTAAAGTATCGTCATGTCTCGTACTTTAGACACCGTGGCCCCAACTGCCTAGCCATATGCATTTCCTTTTGGCTTGTTATTACTGTTTACTTTCTTAAAAGGCATGTGGAATATAGAAATCCCTTATAATATGTATAGAAAGCACATAGATACAAGTTGGTTCTCCTAGGGCATATTGGCAACGGGTCCAGTCTGCCTTAACGGATCTTTGGGGATGACAATGTGGCACTCTTTCCTTTTTTGAACGTCCTAGAAAGAATGTCACCTTACTCTAATTAGAAATAATTTAACCTTAAAGTTCCCTTTTATCCTTAATGAAATGATTCTCAACCAAACAAATATCTTTAGACCACAAATTTTAAGAGTCTTACTTTATTTCTTAGACACTGTGCTAAGTCAAAGAGTATCGCATAAAATGGGACGGAGCAAGTATATATGAATCGCGTGTCAAATATAGTATTTTCAAACTAAAAATAAACTCAGAAAAAATATAAAAATATAAAAATCATTATTTCTTATAGAAAAAGTAATAAACCTTATCAAAGTTAGGGTTGAATCCCACAGGGAATACAGGACATTGCAAATTGGTTTACTAATAAACAACTCAAGACTTAACTCACTCAATTCCCAAAAAACGGGGAGGGGGAGCATTTGTAATGATTGATAGGAAATAAAACTAAAATAACTTAAATGGAAGACAATCAATAATGGAGAGAAACTTAGGTATTCTTTTTCCCATGATTCACTAACTTAACATCCCCAGCTATCACAATTCTCAACTAGAATATTGTATGTAGAACAGTAATTTAAGTTCTTCTAACCCTTTGGTCAAAGGTGAAGGTCGAATTTCATTTTGGGTCTTGGCCCATCTCCATAGTGTGCTCAACTAACTATTACCCATAGTCCCAGTCAACCTCCCCATGGTCTAGTTCGCTTGATTAGACGAGAACAAATTATTGAATGTTGTTAATCACTCTCTTTTCCTATTCATTACTATATGGATCGAGAAGGCTACACTAGGCGAGTTCTAATGTTGGCCACTAGTAGAAAACATTCAAAATGAAGTGAAATGATTAATACATGCAAATACGCATTCTAGAAATTGCAAATAATCTGGGTATTCTAAGTTAGATTCTTATGGTTCTGACAACCCCAAGTTGTGGGTTTAGCTACTCATATCTTGGGCAAATAAAGAAAAAATGAGTAAAGGAGATATAGTTAATCACTTACCCAAGAAGATTGAGGAACAAGGAAAAATAATTTGTATTGAGAATCACAAGATTGAAAGGTGAATTGAAACAACAAGTGAATCTCTTCTCCAAAATTTAATCTCCAAAACTAAAACATTAAGAATACTCTAATTCCTTGCTCTCTACTCTATTAACAGTTGTTCTCACTAAACATAAATCTCCCCCCAGTACTCTTAAATGACTTAGTATTTACCAATTATAGTATTTACAAAGAAGTCCCTTAAGTAATTAGAAAAATTAGTTGGTACACCCAATGTCTTGCAGTTATGATCGTAGCTAGGGCCACCTGTTGCAGTCGATCTTTCATATTCAGTCATGTATCTTATAATTCACTACAATGAAACATCTTCATTAGTCATAGTCTGATCTATGTCTCGTATTGTCCTATCATAATACATATTTGTAGCAGTTGGTCCAATACTGGCGAATACTGGAAATTTCTATGAAAACTTCCAATATGGCAAGTAGACATGTCAACGACTCATAACTTTGTTTTGTGTGGCTGAGAATCAACTTTTGCTTCAACACTAGAAATCTCCATAAAGCCATCTCTGTGAATCATAAACTAAATTCAAGTTCATAGCAAGTCTCGTATGTCTTAAAAAATCAGAAAGACCTACAACGCATCCCAAAATTATGCCAACCTGCTTTTCCCGTAAAAGCAAAGACAAAAACACATAAAAACTATAAATGTTGCATTGAGAACACACAAAAACTCAAGTTTTAGGGATGAAATATATTATATTTTAATAGCCCATCAATACTCCCTTTCTTCAGAATGTACTAAACAAGAATCACCTATTCACTATGAAACAACCCCAAAAAGTGCCTGAAAATGTTTCTCGGAAGTGCTCGAAATCGTAATTTTTGTATATCTAACAATCCATGAAATATTTTGAAAATTCGACTTCATATTCTTGTTAAGAGGCAAAATTATGTGGGAAATGGGTCGAACCCAAATTTTTGAGCAACCATAGAAAAATCTGAATTTTCAAAGTGAACTGAAAAATAGTCTAGGTGCGCATTCCTTCCAGGACATGTACTAGTTTAAAATTATACTAATTTTTGATTTTGGTTGAAGACTTTTATGTCTTGGGCCTAAGTGTTTCCATACGTGAAAATACCAATACTTAGCCTTATTTCACCATCATATTATTCTAAACATTCCCCAATACTCACTTAACTAATATTTCTCTCAAGATTTAAGTCTTAAAACCTCTTCCGGATCTAAGGATATCGTTCATGCTCCAAGTCTCCATTTTCAATCTTCATCAAGAGTTTTCCCAAAGATAAGATATATGGGTTTCAACTATTGGGTCCTTCCACCCATGGCACCCTAATCTCCTTTTTACTCAATTTGCATGATTTAAAGTTGATTTTACAAATGGTTTTACTAGTATGAACTATGTTAAAGCTATGTAAAGTTTGTTTTTTTTTTAATTGTTTGAGCTATAAATCTTGGATCTATTGTAAGCTTTGATCAGGGGACATGATGTATATTGCTTGGGGGCATTGCAAGGTGATGTTGATGGGTTTACTAAGAGTTTTTGTGTATGATTAATCTCTATATTTCATGGTTTTATACTACCATTTCACAGTCGCCAAGTGTTTCATCAAATGTCCGGTTATGGTTTCTTGAATAATTGAAGGTCTAAAGCATGAGAAATGATAGGATTGATGTTATGATGATTAAAAGAGTTTATGTAAATGATATAACTATATAAAGTGTTGCATTAGACCATGCTCAATCCGGGGGGACTAAGAGCCCAGATAACCGAGATTGGGGTTTGTATTCATCAACTATGTAAGGGTTTTGTACTTTGCCACAAGGGTGATATGGTGAGATTATCATCAACCATGTGAGGGGTTTGTACTTCACCACTGTAGTTATGGGGTTACATCATCATCAACCATCCAAGTGATTTGTACTATAGAAATCTAGCTTTGTCTCTTCTACACATATAATATCCTATATAAGAATGAGTTACTTAAGAATGTTTTACTTAAGCATTGATCATACATGCCATATTGCTATATTATGCCTATTGCCTATAATTATGAATTTAGATTATGATGTTTATCTCTTTTTGCATTGCATCCTACATACTTAGTACATTTAAACGTACTAACACTTAATCTTGCCAACATGATATTACCATGTAGAGATCCGAGCCCAAGTTGATCATCCTCCTCCTCCATGTGTAAAGTTCGGTGCTACTCAAGCTAGTTGGTGAGTCCTCCACTTCTGGGACCTTAGTCTATGTTCTCATGTTATATATTGAGACATTCTTCTTTATGTTCTCTTTTGATTATGAGGGTGAGACTGGTTGCTTTGTCTTGGCCCCCGCTCTTATCTATATAGTAGAGGTGTTGTTGGACATGCTATTTATGTATTATATGAGCTTTAACTCTTTGTCTCTTGATTATGACCTTATGTAAGCTTGCCCATATCCCATTTCCCCTATTTCAACTCTTTTGTGTCATTTAAATGTTTTTGCAACTGTAACCACCACAAAAGTGCCAAAAAATGTGCCTCGAAATGCCCAAAATTTTAATTTTCATATATCTCAATATCCATTTGTTATTTGGAAAATCTAACTTCGGATTCTTGTTCAAGGGTTTAAATTAGGTGGAGAAGGGTCTAACCACAATTTAAGATAAAAGATTTACCAATTATGAAATTCCAAAGTGCAATTTGCATTGGCTTTTTCGCGATGCCTTCGCGACGCACCACAGTGTTAAATTGGATAATTTTTTCGGCTTTGGTCTAAGACTATAAGTCGTGAACCTAAAAGCTACCATAAGTGTTTTTACCTATACTTAGTCATATTTCACCCTCATACTACCATAAACATTTCTCAATACTCACCAAAACATTTAGTCATATTTCCACTCCACAAACTCAAGTCCCAAACCCTCATCCCGAGCTAAGGTTCTTCTTCATGGTTCTTTCTCAAGCTTCAAGTCTCCATGTCCAATCTTCTCCAAGTTCATCTATAAGCTAAGGTAAGTGGGTTTCTTTCATGGGTTCTTTTAACCCATGATAGCCAAGCCTCCTTTCACTTAAATTGCATGATTTAAGGTTGTTTTACAAATGGTTCTTGATTATTATGAAATTCACTGCACACTATATTAAAGCTATGTAAAGTTGTCATTATTTTGCTATACTTTGAGCTATAAATCTTCGATCTAATGTTGTATTTGATAAAGGGTTTTGTGTATATGTCTTGATGATGTTGCAAGATATTGATATATAGTTTTACGATGGATTTTCTTGGATGATTCATCTCTAAATTGTGTGGTTTTATACTACCAATTCACTCCCTCAAAGTGGTTGATCAAATGTCCAGATGTGGTTTCTTGAAGAATTAAAGGTCCAAAGCATGCAATATGACATGAATGATATTATGATGATGAAAAGAGCTTATGTATATGATATACTCTGTATAAAGTGTTGCATTATATCATACTCAATCTGGGGGGACAAGATCCCGGTAACATGTTGTGGGTTTGTACTCATCAACCATGCGAGCTGCTTATAATTTGTCACTGTGTTGGTAAGGTGTGATTTCCATCGACCATGTGAGGGGTTTATACCACACAACCACCAAGAGCTTTATACCTTGAACAACTTGCTTGGTCTCTTCTTCACATATGGTATCCTATATAAGCGTGGATTACTTAAGCATGTTTTACTTAAGCATTTAACATACATGTCATATTGTTATATTATGTCTATTTCTTAATATTATGCATTTTAATTATGATGCCTACTTGTTGTGCATTGTAACTACATACTTAGTACATTCAAAAGTACTAACACAAACTCTATGTAGAAATGATGTCACCATGTAGGAACCGGTGCCCAAGTTGGTTATCCTCCTCCACGTGGCTAGTTTGGTGCTATTTAAGATAGTTGGTGAGTCCTCCACTTTAGGGGACTAGTATATGTTTCTTCTATTACGTATTGAAATAATCATCATTTTCTTTTATTTTGACTATGAGGGTGAGCTCGGTTACTTTGTCTTGACTTTAAATATTATCTATGTATTAGAGGTATTTTTTGGACATATTTTGTATCTATGGTATGAGTTTAATACTTGTCTCTTGATTATGATGTTTAGCAAGTTTTTACCTTATCCCTGGTTTCCCCATTCATTTATCTTGTTGATTGATTTATTTCTTCCGTGACCAAGGATGTGTAATGATGTTTTATGAGGCATGCTTGGAGTCCCTTTGAGTTCCCCTTGCACTATATCACATCCAGGCCCTATGCTTGGGTTGTGACAAACTTAGTATCAGAGCACTAAATTCATAGATCCTCGGAGTCTAACATACCGCATCGATTAGACTCCTATTCGTGGTTGTGAATCGCGCCATGACTATGAATAGGAGGCTATGAGGCATTTTAGGAAATATTTTCCTTCTTTATGTTCTATATCGTGCTATAGACTTGTACTAATTTTTTCCGCCCTAATGATTATTCTTTGCTATGCTAGTCAATGTCAAACACTTGAGGATGAAGTGCTCAAACTCCCGAGGAGCAACCTACTAATGGCGAGCTCTAGGATGCTCTTACTTTGCTTTCCCAAGTTGTTGCCAACCAAGTCTAACAAGGGGCTCAATCCCTTCATGCTACTAGCCCATAAGCTACGGTAAGAGACATCATAAGGTTGAATCCTTCGATTTTCCATGGTTCAAAGGTGGATAAAGACCCACAAGAGTTCATTGATGAGGTCTACAAAATCTTAAATATCATGGGTGTTGGGCCGAATGAAAAGGTAGAGTTGGAGGTGTACCAACTCAAAGGGCTAGCCAAAATTTGGTATGAGCAATGAAAGGGTGAAAATGGGGTTGGTAATATGGTGCTTTGGGTGGACATCAAATTGGCCTTCCTTAATCATTTTTTTACTCTTGAGCTTAGGGAAGCAAAGTTGGTAGAGTTTATAAACTTGAAACAAGGTTCTATGAGTGTGAGGGAGTATGCCCTCAAATTTAATCAACTTCCAAAGTATGCTCCTCATTTGGTAGCTAGGATAAATATATTCATGAACGGGGTCTCAGACTTGGTAAGTGAAGAATGCCTATCCACTATACTAATTAGTGACATGGACTTGTCTCTATTGATGACCTATTATGAGAAATCGGAGGAGGAGAAATTGAGGAAGAGAAAGAGGTATGAGCCAAGAGGTCCCGATTTGAGGGTAAACTCCAAAAGGGTGCTAAATTTCGTCAAGCCAAGGGCCTCCTCATGCTACTAACAGGGGATTTGCCAACGACTTCCCTAAGCTTCAAGGTGTTGGTGCGATCACTCCTATTGATGTTCATCCTAGTGGTGGGAAGTGTCATAATGGCCCATGTTTGAAGGGTTCTAATGCATGCTATGAATGTGGGGAGCTTGGTCACAAGAATGTAGATTGTCCAAGAAATCGTGGCAAGGTCCAGGGTGCTAATGCGGTCCTATTAGGGAGAGGTGATCCTCAAGGTGGTGCCTCAAGGAATAATTGATTATATGCTATACATGGGAGGCAAGGAGATGGTAAGGTCCTCGATATTGTTATCGGTATGTTGAAAATCTTTCACTTTGATGTGTATGCTTTGATTGATCTGGGTGCCACACTTTCTTTTGTTACCCCTCTTGTCGCTAAAATGCTCCATGTTGTCCTTGAGTTATTTCATGAGTCATATAAAGTGTCTACTCTTATTAGTGCCTCTATTGTTTCTAGGAAAGTTTGTAGGAGTTTTCCTATTTGCATTTTACATAAGTTGTTGCCTTGTGATCTTGTTGAATTAGACATGGTAGACTTTGATGTCATTCTTGGGATGGATTAGTTGCATGCCTACCATTCTTCTATTGAATATAGAACCCATAGGGTCAAGTTTTAATTTCCTAATGATCCCGTCCTTGAGTGGGAAACTCATGATGTGGTGGTCAAGGGTAGATTCATTTCATACATTAAAGCCCATAAGTTGATTTCGACTGGGTGTTTGTATCATCTTGTGAGGGTTAAAGATGTGGAATGAAAATTCTCTTTCATAGCTTCGGTTCTGGTTGTAAATGAGTTTCTTGATGTCTTTCCAAATGACCTTTCTAGTGTTCCTCCCGAAAGGGAGATAGATTTTGGCATAGATCTCCTTCCCGATACTTAACCTAGGAAAATCCCCTCTTACCGTATGGCCTCAACAGAGTTGGAGGAGTTAAAAGAGCAATTGAAAGATTTGTTGGAAAAGGGATATATTATACCTTGTCAATCACCTTGGGGTGTTCCGGTGTTGTTTGTGAAAATAACGGATGGGTGACTTGGAATGTTCATTGATTACCAACAACTCAATAGTTTCACAATAAAGAATAGATATCCTTTTCCAAGAATTGATCACATGTTTGAGCAATTGCAAGGGGCTAGCTTCTTCTCTAAGATTGTTCTTCGGTTCGAGCATCATAAAGTTAAGGTGAGGGAGTGTGATATTCCCAAGATGACCTTCCGAATCAGATATGGGCATTATGAGTTTGTTGGCATGTTATTTGGGTGGACTAATGCACCGGCCATCTTCATGGACCTAATGAATAGGGTCTTCAGACCCTACCTTGATTCCTTTGTTGTGGTCTCCATTAATGATATACTGATCTATTCACATAGTAGGGAGGAACATATGTATCAGTTGAGGGTTGTGTTGTAAAGGTTGTGGGAGGAGAGGCTTCGCTTTAACAACAAAAACCACCATCTCACAGAAATTCCATTTAACTTTAGAGGAGGTAGCTAATCTTATATTTAAAGAAGAAGAAACTCATCCTTTGTTAAAGACATATATAAATCCCGAGTATACAGCAGAAGATGTCAACGATAGAGCCAGGAACGTATATAACCTTAGAAAAGGTTTATTTTGCAACTAAACTTAGGCATCATACTCGATTGAATTGCTTTCGACGTCGTTCAGTCGCATAATTTTGTTGAACTTGACTTGTACCTAGACTAGAAAAAAAGGGTATCCAATTGAAATCCAGGCACTTTTCCTATTTTGCGCTTCGATGTGCTCGGCAGATGCTAAAGCCAGAGCGTTCTGGCAAGAATTGATCGAGCGAAGAACTGAACGCCACTTGACTGCAAAGCAAGTTTTGAATTCAAAAATGCCCTTTTCTAGGCTGCTTCTTAGACTTCTAGGCGACTTATCAGGTTTTCCATAGGAACGGAGTTGATGCTCCTACATCCACAGCCGAGGATTACTCAACAATGAAGACTAACCGAATCTTTGAATGAGCAAATCCACTTTTTTTGCTCTGAACGCTCCTGAATGCCACTTGACTGCAAACAAAGTCATTGCCTAATTGGGTCCCACCTTATCACCTATCATCAAGCCTCCTATTCAGTACGACTTTCTTTATGGCTCGTCTCATATGTAACTTTCCTTACACTCCTCTCCTTTCAGTCTCATGAGTTTCAGAATAGCTCGACTGATAAGGAGAGGGATGGAGTAGCAGGACCTAAGGAGTGGAATGAAATGGAACGACTACAAGCGGGAGAGGGATTACGTAGCGAGACTGAATTCTAAATATGATAAATATGAATTTTTGTTGAATGAGGTTGCATTCTTGGGACATGAGGTTTCGGGTGATAGTATAAAAGTGGATCCTAAGAAAATCGATGTAATTAGGAATTGGCGTAGACCATTAACCCCATTAGATATTACAAGCTTCTTAGGTCTTGCGGGTTACTATAGAAGATTTGTGAGTGGGTTCTCCTCTATTGCTTCCCCTGTGACCAAATTGACTCAAAAAAAGGTTAAGTTTGAGTGGACCGAAGAATGTGGGAGAAGCTTCCAAACATTGAAGGATAGACTTGTTTTGCTCCTATATTGTCATTACCAGATGGGCTCCAGGTTTTTTTTGTGTATTGTGATGCACCTAGAGTTTGTTTGGGTTGTGTGCTAATGCAAAATGGTAAGGTCATAGCTTATGCTTCTAGACAACTCAAGGTATATGAAAGGAATTACCCTACCCATGATCTAGAGTTAGCCATCGTTGTGTTTGCATTGTAGATTTGGCGTCACAACTTGTATGGGGTGCACGTTGATGTCTTTATGGATCATAAGAGCCTCCAATATGTCTCCACTCAAAACGATCTCAATTTGAGACAAAGAAGGTTGGTAGAACTTCTCAAAGATTTTAACATAAGTGTGCATATCATCCAGGTAAGGCAAATGTGGTGACGGATGCTTTGAGTTAGGTGTCCATGTGTCGCCTAGCTTATGTGGATGATGGTGATAGGGAGATGGCTAGGGAGGTGCATAGATTTGCAAGATTGGGAGTTAGGTTGGAAGAGGTTGGTGATGATGGTATTGTGGTAATTGATGGGTCTAAGTATTCTTTAGTTTATGAGGTGATAGAAAAACAAGATCTTGACTCCTTCTTGCTTGAATTGAAGGCCTTGTTAAAGAGGGCAAAGTGGAGGTTTTTTCCCAAGGGGGAGATGGTGCCCTTAGGTTCCACGGTAGGTTTTGTGTGCCTTGTGTTGATGGTTTGAGGGAGAAGATCCTTGAAGAGCCCCATAATTCTTGTTATTCTAGTCACCTCGGTTCAACCAAAATGTATAGAGACTTGAGGGATGTATATTGGTCGGGAGGCATGAAAAGGAAATTAGTAAATTTGTTTCCGATTGCCATAGTTATCAACAAGTCAAGGAACATCAAAGGTTGGGTGTCTTAAATCAAGACATAGAGATTCCTACTTGGAAGTCGGACGTGATTAATATGGATCTTGTGGTTGGGTTTCCCAAGACTAGAAGCGGTTTTGAGTCCATTTGTGTGGTTGTTGATATGATGATGGAATCGACTCACCTTATACCGATTATGACTACATATGGGGCTAAAGAGTATGCATGGATATATACCCATGAGTTAGTGAGGTTGCATGGGGTTCCTTTTTATCCATCATTTCAAGTCGTGGTGCACAATTCACTTCACACTTTTGGAGGTCTTTTCAAAGGGGTCTTGGTACCAAAGTTCACCTTAGTACGACCTTCTACCCCCATAAAGATGGCCAAGTCGAAAGTAAAATTCAAACCCTTGAATATATGATTTGGGCTTGTGTATTGGAGTTGAGGGGTAGTTGGGATGACTATATTCCTTTGATCAAATTCGAATAAAACAATAGCTATCACTCCAGTATCGATATGGCTCCATTTGAGGCTCTTTATGGGAGACGTTGTAGATCATCGGCAGGTTGGTTTGAGGTTGGGGAGGTAGCTTTATTGGTACTGGATCTGGTTATGGATACTCTTGAGAAGGTTAATATGATGAGGGAAAGGTTGAGGACAGTCCCAAGTCATCAAAAATTTTATGCGAATGTAAGAAGGAAAGACCTAGAATTCCAAGTGGGTGATAGGGTCTATTTGAAGGTTTTTCCAATAAAAGGTATGGTATATTTTAGTAAAAAGGGGAAATTGAGTAAAAGGTATGCTAGTCCTTATAAGGTGATAGAGAGGGTTGGCAAGGTAGAGTATGAGTTGAAATTTCCTAGAGAAATGGATTTGGTTCACCCGGTGTTCCATGTCTCTATGATGAGAAAATGTGTTGGTGATCGTAATGTCATTGTGCCTCTTGATGTTGTGGGTATTTTTGAGGATAACTTGACTTATGAGGAGGTTCCATTTCAAATCTTGGATAGGCAAGTAAAGAGATTGAGGAACAAAGAGGTGGCATCCGTTAAGGTCATTTGAAGGAACCAACAAGTTGAAAGTGCTACATGAGAGGGCGAAGTGGACATGCAAAAGCGGTATCCTTATTTTCCCACTCTATTCAAGCCTAAGGTACTAATCCTGAGTCCCCTATGTGATTTCAAATCCCATATTTCAGCCCCTAAGTCATTAATATGCATTCATTTTTTAGTTGGTAAACTTATGATGATTTTACACTTATGTTGAGAATTTGAAAAAGCTATTTTACATGTTATGTTGCATTCTAGTTGTGGCTAACTTGTTGATGATCACTCTTTTCTTATACATCAATTTTACATTCCGGGATGAACGTTCCCAAGGGGGAGGTATTGTAATGACCCCAAAAAGTGTCCAAAAACGTGCTTCAAAATGCCCTGAATTTTAATTTTCATATATCTCAAAATTTTTTTATTATTTCATGTGACTTCAGATTATCTTGAGAGGGTCCAAATTAGGTTGAAATGGTTCTAACCCTAATTTAAGAGTAAAGATTTAGCAATTACGAAATTCGAAATTGCAATTTCTAGTGGCCTTTTAGCGATGCCTTTGCGACGCGCCACAGTGCTAAATTGGTCACTATTTTCAGCATTGGTCCAAGACTTTATGTCTTGGGCCTAAAAGCTCCCACACATGTTTTTACCAATACTTAGTCATATTTCACCCTCATAATACCCTAAACATTTCCCAATACTCACTCAAATACTTAGTCATATTTCACTCCCCAAACTCAAATTCCAAACCCTCATCCCAAGCTAGGGTTCTCCTTCAAGGTTCTTTTTCAAGCTTCAAGTCTGTATCTCCAATCTTCACCAAGTTCATAATCCTCCTCCAAATGGCTAGTTTGGTGCTATTCAAGCTAGTTGGTGAGTCCTACACTTTGGGAACTTAGTCTATGTTTTTTCTATTCTGTATTGATATATTTATCATTATTGTTTATTTTGACTATGAGGGTGAGCCCGATTACTTGGTCTTGGCCTCCACTTTTATCGATATAGAGGAGGTTTTGGTATCTATGGTATGAGTTTAAATCTTTCCTCTTGATTGTGCTGTTGAGCAAGCTTTTCCCTTAGCCCTGGTTTCCCTATTCATTTATCTTATTGCTTGATTTATTTCTTCCGCGACCAAGGATATGCAATGACTCTTTATGAGGCCTTCTTAGGGTTCCTTTGAGTTTCTCTTAGGTCATGTCACATCTAGGCCCTAGGCTTGGCTCGTGAAAGTGACTAATGTTGTGTAATGATAAGTTAAGAGGCTTATTTGGAGACCCTTCGGTCTCCCCATTCACCGTGTCACATCTAGGACCTATTTTGGGTCGTGACAAACTTGGTATCACGGTACTACGTTGTTAGATCTTTGGAGTCCAACATACTGCATTGATTAAAGTATTATCTATTGTTGGTTTATGCACAACAATTATTAGTAGGAGGCTATGAGGCATTCTAGTAAATGTTTCACTTCTTCATGATCCTTGTTGTATGATAGAGTTAGGTACCCTAGGACTTATATCTAATACCTAATCATTACCTTTCGTGATATGTCTCAAGATACTCAAGATGGTGATATGTCTAATGCAGAGAATGCTCAATGGGTTATGGCCAAAGTAGTGACAACATTGGCAACTTAACTCAATCAATAAATTGGTGCTCCCGAGACTTCTAGGAGTGGGGAGAGAGGTAGTGAGGCCACGAGGTCCCGTGTTGAGGGTAAGTTCCAAAGTTCCAAGGGGAGAGACAGAGGTGGTGTGGTGCCTTATGTTAAGTGTGCTAGATATAGTAGAGGCCATAATGTCCCATGCTTGAAAGTTACTAATGCTTGTTATGGTTGTGGGGAGATGGGTCATACAATAAAGGAGTGTCCTCATAAGCAAAAAAGAGGGTAAAAGAGGTGATGAAGGGGTGGAAAGGCATAAATGTCAAAAGTTTGGGAGGGCCATGGTGGCCTATGATTGAAGAAGTCTAATGCTTGCTTGGGTTATGGTGGATTTGGGCACGAAGTTAGTGGTTTTCCTCTTGCTCAACCAAATGGAGGTGATGGTGGGATGACTAATCCCAAGTGTTGAGGGTGTGGGAAGAACCACGATGGCCCGTGTCAGAGGAACACTAGTGCTTTCTTTGGATCTAGCAAAGAGGGTCACAAGATAGTAGATTTTCCATTTGTTCGAAAGGAGTGTAAGGGTGGTCGACTTTTAGATCGAGGTAGTCACGTCGATCAAGTGGCTCAAACATGGGATGAGATGCCCAATGCTATTATCGGTAAGTTAAAGTTGCCTTGGATTTGATGTCCATCATTGATAGGCTCGGTGTGCCATAATTTCTTCTCTATTCTTTTCGGTTGCTAGTGGGGCTTCTTGTGTGCCCATGTTGTTGTGTGGACCTTTGATCGTTATCCTTTTGTTGAAGTATATGGTTGCTAGGAGCTTCATAGGTGTTGATCCAAGTTTGTATTGTATTAGGTCTTGCTTTGTCGCTTGTAGGAGTTGGTATGGTGGATTTTGATGTCAGTATAGAGATGAAATATTTTCGTGCATGTTGTTTATTCATGCATGGTAGGACCCATAGAAGTAGATCCTGATTCCCTAATGAACTCGTCCTTATGGAAGAGTCTTGATGTGGTGGTCAAGGGAGAGAAAGGGGGTAGGTCAATTTCATGGCTTAAGGTACAATTGATCTCTAAGGGGTTGCATTTATCATCTTGTGAGAATGATAGGGGTTGAACCTAAGTTGTTTTGTTTATAGAATTATTGGTGGTGGCAAATGAGTGCTTTAGTGTCCCTTTCCGATATTTTGAAATTGAGGCAGTGTCTTTCGTTTTGACTAGTATATAGGTTATGCCTATAAGTCTTATGATTAAAATCTTTAGTCACTACGCTAATAGGTTTATAGTGGTTTTGGTGATGATAAGATGGATTGTTCCCTAACGAGGTAGTGCATGTGAGTCATTTGATGGTAGTACTACAAGTTAGTGCATGTGAGTCATTTGATGATAGTACTACAAGTTTAAGGAAGAACTTTAGATGTTAAATAGGAGAAATGGAAATTTTGGTTATAAGAGGTAGACTTCGTAGGTCGTGTGGTGCCGGATGATGGTATTAAGGTGGACCCTAGTAAGTCGATGGTGATTAGATATTAGCCTAGACCATGACTTCGTTGGGTATTAGGAGCTTCAGAGGCTTAGTGGGCTAGTATAGGACGTTCTGAATAGGTTATCTTCTATTACTTCTCATATAACTTAGTTGACCCTAAGTAAGGCCAATGTTGTGACTGACGTTTTGAGTTGGGTGATTTGATGGTCCTGGACTTGCTATTTCTTGTGTGATTCCTTTGTGCTAATAGGATTCATATGTGTGTCTCAGATGTTCGTGTGAGTCTGTAGTGGCTAGAAGAGATCTATAAGGGTTGCCCTATGTTATCGTTGCCTAGAGTCTTTTCTTGCAATCTTGGTAGGACTTAGTTTGAGGTGTTAGAGATCTTGGTGTAGTTTGGGCTACTTGCATGACATGCTTCCAATGATTGTAGAACCCATAAGGTTGTAATATGATGATTGAGGATGGTCAATCTATTTTGACAACTACAATGGGTTAGTCACTTCTCTAAGATTGATCTCTGACTTGGGTTTTTTCCCCAAGTTAGGATGAGGGTAGAGGATATCCCTAATTGTCTTTTCGGACTAGGAGTCAGCACCTTGAGTATTTGTGGAGTTGCTTGGTTGACATATGCACCGGTTATGTTTATGGTTTCATGAATAGGGTCCTAAAACCCTACCTTGGCATGTTTGAGGTGGCCTCTATTATGAAGCACTTATTTATTTAGAGCGTGTGAACCATTTGGGGGTAGTGTTGCGAGCCTTGGGAGGTGAAAGGTTGTTTGCTAAATATGATAGGTTTGAGTTGATGATAACGAGATGGTGGTTAGAACTCCTTAGGGATTACGTTATGAGTATGCATTATTTGTTTTCCCCGGTAAGGATAATGTTGCGGTCGGTGCTCTAGCTAGACTAGTATGTGTAGATATTGTCAAAGAGGAGACTAGTGGGGTCCATCGGTTGGTTAGGTTGAACGTTAGGTTGAGGGAAGTTGAGCATGGTTGTATAACATTGTTGATGGTTCCAAATATTCTTTGATTAAGAGATCTAGATTAGGCAAGTCCTTGGTTCCGCCTTATTAGGTTAAGAAATTTTTGGTGAGAAGATGATAGAGTGGAGGTCGTCTCCCAAGAGGGAGATGGTGGTTATTGTACCAAGTGGGTTATGTGTATTTAAGGTTGACAATTGAGTTGAGGATTATGAATCCTTATAGAGTGTAAAGGGAGGTTGGTAAGGTTGCATAAGTTTGGGAATTACCTACGGTACATATATGGTTGATCTTATTTTTCATGCTTCTAGGTTGAGGGGATGTGTTAGTGACTCTATTGCTATAGAACTTTTTGAAGTTGTGGGTGAGGTAGAGGATAAGTTGGCTTAGAAGGAGGTCCCGATGGAGATGTTGGATGGATGAGTGGAGATGTTGATTGATGAGGATGTAGTGTTCGTCAAGGCCCTTTGGAAGAGTCATCTATTCCTATGTGTTTCCCGGGGAATTGGTGTGGGCATGGAGAAATAATATCCGTATCTCTTTCCTTCTATTCAAGCTTATGATGTCATGTCAAGTCCTTCTCCTGACTCCAAGCCTTATGTTTCAGCCTCTATGTTATTTGCATGCATCCATGTTTATGATAACAAGTCCATAATGATTTTTGACATTTATGTTGATATTTTGAAAATGGTGTTTTAAATATATTATTGCTTTCTTGTTGGGGCTGATTTGTTCATAATTATTCTTCTCATACACGTTTCTTTGACATACGGGGATGAATGTTCCAGAGGGAAAGATATTGAAATGACCCCAAAAAGTGCCCGAAAAAGGGTCTCGGAAGTGCCCAGAATCGTAATTTACATATATCTAATAATCCATGTGTTATATCAAAAATCCAACTTCATATTCTTGTTCAGGGGGCCAAATTGAGTGGGAAATGGGTATAACCCAAATTTTAGAGCAACCGTATCAAATACAAATTTTCGAAGTGAGCTGAAAAATGGTATAAGTGCGTATTCCTTCCGCAACACGCACTAGAGTTAAAATTGTCCTGATCTTTGGTTTCTTCCAAAACATTTAAGTCATGGGACTAAGTGTTACCACACATGAAAATACCTCTACTTTGCCTTATTTCACCCTCATATCATCCTAAACATTCCCTATACTCACTCAAATACTTTTGCTAATATTTCTTTCAAGATTTAAGTCCTAAAACCTCTTCCGGATCTAAGGATTTCCTTCAAGCTCCAAGTCTCCATTTTCAGTCTTCATCAAGAGTTTCTCTTAAGCTAAGGTATGTGAGTTTCAACCATTTGGTCCTTCCACAAATGGCGCCCTAATCTCTTTTTACTCAATTTGCATGATTTAAAGTTGATTTTACAAATGGATTTACTAGTATGAACATGTCTATGAACTATGTTAAAGCTACGTAAAGTTGTAACTGTTTTGCTTTGTTTTGAGCTATAAATTTTGGATCTATTATAAAATTTGATAAGGGGTCTTGATGTATATTGCTTGGGGATGTTGTACGGTGTTAATTGATGCTTTTACAATAGATTTTCTTACATGATTTCATCTCTATATTTCATGGTTTTATAATACGATTCCACACCCGCCAAGTGCTTGATAAAATATCTGGTTATGGTTTCTTAAGGAATTGAACGTCCAAAGCATGAGATATGATATAATTGATGTTAGTATGATGAAAAGGGCTTACGTAAATGATATGTTCTATATAAAGTGTTGCATTAGACCATGCCCGATCCAGGGGGACTAAGAGCCTGAATAACCGAGATAGGCGGTTTGTACTCATCAACTATGTGAAGGGTTTGTACTTTGCCACCAGGGTAACAAGGTGAGATTATCATCAACCATGTGAGGGATTTGAACTTCACCACTTGGGTGACGGGCTGAGATCATTATCAACCAACCAAGGGGTTTGTACTTTGGAAATCTAGCTTGGTCTCTTCTACATATATGATATCCTATATAAGCATATTTTACTTAAGCATTTATCTTACATGCCATATTGCTATATTGTACACCTATTGTTATGCATGTAGATTATTATACCTATCTCTTGTTGCATTGCATCTAACATACTTAGTATATTCAAACGTACTAACACATACTCTTCCCTACTTGATATTACCGTGTAGAGATCAGAGCCAAGTTGATCATCCTCCTCCTCCACCTGGCTAGTTCAATTCTACTCAAGCTAGTTGTGAGTCCTCTGCTTTGGGTAACTTATTATATGTTTCTCTTATTATTTATTGACAGACTCTTCTTTATTTTCTATTTTGACTATGAGGGTGAGCCCGGTTGCTTTATCTTGGTCGCCGCTCTTATCTATGTAGTAGAGGTGTTGTTCGATATGCTATGTATCTATGATATGAGCCTTGACTTTTTGTCTCTTGATTATGAAGCTATGCAAGCTTTCCCCTTAGTCTCATTGCCCCTATTTCTACTCTTTTGTGTCATATAAATGCTTCTGCGACCAATGATGTTTAATGATAAGTTAAGAGGCTTGTTTGGGGACCCTACGGGCTCCCCATTCGCCTTGTCACCTCTAGGCCCTATTTTTGGTCGTGACAGTTATCAAAGTACAACCCCTCGACTAGGCTGCATGGGCCTTCCACCTTCGGAGCGAAGTGATCGAGGTACAAACCCCTCAACATGTTTACCCGGGCATACAACCTCCCGAGTGAGGTTTGGCCAATTCCCTACACTATATAAATAATAACATATACATGCATTCCTTTCATCACCATAAAGTCATTCAACTCATTTGACATGCATTGGACCTTCAATACCTCAAGAAATCATAACTGGACATTTTCATCAAACACTTGGCATGTGTATAGTGATAGTGTAAAACCACGCAATTTAAGAATAGAATCATGCTAGAAAATTTAGTGTAAAACCATAAATAGATACTTGGTAAACCCTCAAACAATATACATCGAAACCCTTCCTCAAATCTCACAATAGATCTTACATTCATAGCTCAAAACATGCGAAAACAATCACAAATTCATGGAAGCACAACATAGTGTGTAGTGAAATTCTTAAAAAGGAAGACATGAGTAAATTAATTTTAAATCATGCAATTTTAGGTAAAAAGGAAGCTTGGGCATCATGGATGAAAGGAATCCATGAAGGAAACCCACATACCTTGACTTTGGAGAATCCTTGAAGAAGATTGAAAATGGAGAATTGAATCTTGAATGAGCACCATAAGATACGAATGAGTTTTGGGATTTGAAATTTGGAGTGAAATATGAGTCTTAGTGTTTAAATGAGTATTGGGGAATGTTTTGTATGATATGAAAGTAAAAATGGCTAATTATAGGTATTTTCATGCATGGGGACACTTAGACCTAAGATCCAAAAATGTTGAACTGAGATAGACACTAGCAGCAAAAAATACACTATAGCGTTGGCGTGTTGCGCTAGGGGCGCGGATGCACACTGGAAATCACATTTTTGCAATTTTCAAATTTTGCTACAGTTGCTCTTAAATTAGGGTTAGAGCCATTACCCACTCAATTTGACCCCCTGAACAAGAATAAGAAGTCGTATTTTTGATATCGCGTGCCGATTTTTAGATATATGGAAATTACGATTTCGGGCACTTCCGAGGGACATTTTTGGGCACATTTTGGGGTCGTTTCAATATCTACCCCTTGGGAACATTGATCCTTGAGTGTAAAAGCAGTATTTATGAGAGACGTAAACATGAAAATTCCAGCCGACATAAGGATGCAACAATGTACTTAAACATCTTTTCAAAAATCTCAACATAAGTGTAAAATCACCATGAACTTTGTCAATATAAACATGAATACATGCAAATGACTTAGGGGCTAGAACATGAGACATGAAATCACATAGAAGACTTCGATTAGTATCTTAGGCTTGAGTAGGATGGAAGAGACAAGGATATTGTTTTTGCATGTCTGCTTCAACCTCCCATGTAGCACTTTCGACTTGTTGATTTCTCAAAAGGACCATAACGGAAAAAACATCCTTCTTCCTCAACCTCTTCACTTGTCTATCAAAAATCTAAACTGGAACCTCTTCATAAGTTAAGTTGTCTTCAACAACACCCACAACATCAAGAGCCACAATATCATTAGGGTCTGTCACACATTTCCTCAACAATGATACATGAAAGATCAGATGAACCAAATCCATCTCACTAGGCAATTCCAACTCATAAGCCACCTTGCCAATTCTCCTCATTACTCTATAAGGATGCACATTTTTTGGACTCAACATTCCCTTCTTACCAAAATGAACTACACCCTTCATGGGTAACACATTCAAATAAACCCAATCACCAAATTTGAATTCAAGATATGTACTTCTCACATCGGCGTATGACTTTTGACGATTTTGGGCCGACTTCAACCTTTCCCTAATTATCCTTACCTTCTCAAGAGACTCCATAACCATATTTAGTCCTAACAAAACCACCTTTCCAACTTCAAACCACCCAAATAGTGATCTACAATGTTTAACATAGAGAGCCTCAAAAGGGGCCATACCGATACTAGAATGATACCAATTGTTATAGGAAAACTCAATCAATGAAAGACGATCATCCCAACTACCCATAAGCTCCAATACACAAGCCCTAAGCATATCCTCAAGTGTTTAAATAGTCCTTTTGTCTTGGCTATCCATTTGAGGGTGGAAGGTCGTACTATGTTTAACCTTTGTACGAAGGCCCCTTTGGAAGAACCTCCAAAAAGGTGAAGTGAATTAAGCACCACGATCCAATATGATAGATAAGGGCACCCCACGCAATCTCACCGAATCACGAATGTACAATTATGCGTAATCTTTAGCTCCATATGTGGTCTTAACCAGTAGAAAGTAAGCCAATTTTGTCATCCTATTAACCACAAAAAAAATGAAATCAAAACTCTTTCTAGTCTTGGGCAGCTTAATCACAAAGTCCATGTTAATCTCCTCATACTTTCAAGTATGAATCTCTATGTCTTGGGTTAAGCCACCCAACATTTGGTGTTGGTTTTGACTTGTTGGCAACTATGATAATTGAAAAAAAAAATTTGGCAATGTCTTTCATCAGACCTCTCCGCAAAAACACATCCCTCAAATTCCAATATATCTTAGTAGAATTGGGGTGAATAGAATAGGAAGAACCATGAGCCTCATCAAGAACTTTTTGTCTCAAGTCATCAGCATATGGTACACATGGCCTACCTTGGTGCCTAAGGGCACCATCTCCCCCATGGGAGAAAAGTTCCACCTTGCCCTCTTTCACCAAGGCCTTGAATTCTAAAAAGGAGGGATCATGATCTTGCTTTGCTTTCACTTCATCAACAAAGGAAGACTTTGAACCATCAACAACCATAATGCCACCATTATCCACCTCTTCCAACCTTACCCCCAATCTAGCCGACTAATGGACCACGCTAGCCACCCCTTTGCAACCATTAAAAACATGAGCTTGGCTATCCATAGACGCCCTACTCAAAGTATCTGCCACAACATTAGCCTTACTGAGATGATAATACACACTCAAATCATAGTCTTCAAGAATTTTTAACTACCTTCTTTGCCTCAAGTTGAGATTTTTTTGAGTGAACATATATTGGAGGCTCTTATGATTGGTAAACACATCGATATGCACACAATACAAATGATGACACCAAATTTTAAAGCAATAACTGATGTGTTGTCAAAATACAGCACAATGGATTTTGTGAGTTATTAATGCGACTTTTATGGTTTGTATGTGTTTTTGTGTTGTTCTTGCAGAAAAGTTAGGTTGGCATAATGTTGGATAAAAATTACAGATTTTGCTAAAACATAGGTCAAACAAGTTCACCTGCGAGTCGTAGGGTTCTATCATAGCAAGAAACAGAGACCATAAACTCAAAAATCTGCTAAGTGGAGGTAAACCCTACAAGGATATCCTATGAGTCGTAAGTTGCACTATGACTTGTATAGGTGGAATCATAGTAGGAATTGGAGAGCAAAAATGTTGGACAAAAAACTGATGGCCTAGACTGTGAGAAAAGCATACGAGTTATAGCCCAAGCAACGACTCATACTAGTGGGTTGTACCAGTTGAGTCCAAGATGCCAAGAACCTGATACGAGACCCCGGCTACGACTCATAGGTGACCTTACGAGTCGTACCTGCGAGATATACTAGTTGCCAGCCATCTTTTCTGTGTTATTTTTTTGGGCTGTGTATGTAACACTATGAATACATTAAGTTAGGATTTTATTAGGGAGATTCGAGATTCCATACTTTAGAACATAGAACTTGCTTTTAAATATTCTCTCACGAATATTTTGGGGTTTTTAGCTTAGTTTATTATTTTCTCTAGGAAAACCCAGTATGGAGATTGCAAATCTTACTTTGTACTCATTGGCAATCTATGAATCTTTTAGTTTTGCAAATATGTCTTTGGTTTTTCATTGCTTTTGGTAAGCTCTAAACTATGTTTTGTATTTGAACTTTTGTTGGTTTTGCCTTAGTCATGAGTAGCTAAGCACCTACAACTTGGGGTTGTGGGGACCATGGGTAGTTGACTATATATGAGGTAGATTTATTACATTTCTATGATTGGAGTTTTGCATGTATTATTTATTTCTTTTCATATTGATTGTTATTTGGTGGTGGGCAACATCAAACCTCGCCTACTATCATGACCACGACCGTGGTAGTGATGAATAGGAAAAATGAAATGAATGACAAGATTCGATTGATATGCTCTCATCTAATCAACCAAGCCTAATCGAGGAGATGTTGACTGAGATAATAGGTAATGGTTCGTTGGCACGCCATGGTAGCCAACCAAGCGCCATGGAGAAATTCAACCTTCACCTTCATAACAGGGCTAGAAGAACCTAAGTTACCATCCTGCATGCAAATCTCTTATTGTAGTTATGTTATCTAGGGAAATTGAGTCAACAAACCATGGGGAACATAATTTCCATATTTTCCCTAAAATTTAGTGTTTCCTCGCATTTTAGTTTAGTGTTTGTTTTACTTTATTTTTGGATCACAACCTCCCCCCCCCCCCAAATTTAGAGATTGTAGTTATGAATGCTTGAAATGATTAGTAGTGAAGTCTTGTATTCAAGCTCTATATTCCCTATGAATTTGGCCCTAACCTTCGGTATGGTTAATTGCTGACTGCAATCTCCTTTTTATTAGAGTGTGAACATAATCAAAAATTATGGTGCCATTGCCAAGGAATACGACTAGATTTTTACTTAAGTTTACTTTTTTTTTTTGTTTTTGTTAGTTGATTTAAAGTGCAGGTTGGCTAGCACTATGACTGAACTAAAGTTTTACATAGCAAATGACTTGTTATCAACCTCGTAGAGGTGAGCCCTATTTTAAGGTCAAGAGTCGGAAGATCCAAAAATTCACCAACAAAATTTTACTCAAACACTGAGGGGGGTTCTTGGGACAAGACATCCTACTAGGGAGGCCATGGTTCTTCAGGCTTTTCCCATGAAACTCTGGAGTGATGCCGCTGAATGATAGTCAATTCTCCCACCTTATGTTTATTCTAACTGGGAGGAGGTACAGAGTCTTCCTCATAAACATCTATAAGCATCCCAACAAGCAAAAGTTGTAGAACAACATATCCAATTTCAAAAGGGTGCCAGGAGAACATTTCGTAGTAGCTTGGGAAAGGTATAAACAGTTCTTGGCAACGAATCAAAGCTACTGTCTGACTAATTATGAATTGGCGGCTAGTTTTTATTGAGCACTAACTTCTGAGAAATAAGGGCATGATGATGCATTGTTTAGAGGGGACTGTTGGTAGTTCCTTAGATGACCATTTGATAAGATCACCGAGCTTATAGACCAGCTATCTGCTACTTCTCAAGTTTTCCAACCCTTTCAAGGACAGGCCAGACCATGCACTAGTATATTGAAGGAAGCCCTGAGTAAACCCAAGAGTGAGAATGTGCCAAACAGGCCGAGGTTACTGCACCAGCATTGCATCACTGATAAGTTGAAAATGATTGGGCATATTCTTGAACAAGTCCTGACCAAGGTCAATTAGCAAGATGACATTGTTCAGGAGATAAAATTTGATTATGTCAAAAGTAACTACAAAGTGGAACAACAAACCTTGTCAATGAAAAGGCTCGAGGATAGGATAGAGCAGCTTGCTGAGAAACTATGGCAGCACAGAAAGATCAAAGGAGGAATTGAAGGAGTTGTAATGGAATTCAAGGAGAAGTTTGATTATGCATGATGGCATGGTCGAGCCATGACATTAAACAAAGTGCTTCTTGGGAGGCAACCCAAATATTTCTTATATTTTTTGACTATTTAAGTTTAGATTATTTTTTTGAATTACTAGGTAGTAGTTTGTTGTTTGTTTTAATGTGCTGAGGCATCGGATCAGTTGTATTACTCTAGACGTTGGTATATTCTCTAGTGTGATCTGCGGGGACTGACCAAAAGATAAAAAGTTGAAGAAAATAGCATGTGGAGCAGATTCTAAGAGCAGGCCTAAGAGTTGTAACGAGCTCAATGACTTGTAGCCATGCCACATAGAGGACAACAATGAGTATCAAAGGTTGGCACACACAATACGAGCCAACCTTATGATTCATAGGGGCTCCTACAAGTCATAAGTGGGGTTCGTAGTGCCCAGGTATGTATTCTAAATTTTCACAAGTATTGGGCTACCACGAGATCAGGACATACGAGTCGTAGATTGCCCTATGACTAGTAGTCGGGGTCTCATAGCCCTGATGTACAACTTTTAAAGGGTGACACGGTATGTTATAAAAAGGGGGTCAAAATAAAATTTGACCCTCATTTTCATGTCTACACCCTAATTCTGTCAGAAATCCCAAAACCTTTGCCCTATTAACTATTCCAATCAAATTCTGGCTACCCATGTTATTTTTTGATGAGTACTTTGGCGAGGATGCTATCTTTCTAGGGTTTTGGTGTACTGCTTGCTCTCTAATTATCTCTCATTGATCTTTATTTTCTCAATTAGTAAGTTTTCATGGTTATGTTTGGCATTTATGTTATGATGCCTGACTATTATTGAATGAATGTTAATTTCCCTATCATTTTGGGATCACACATTAGAAAATGATTGTATAAGCATGAGGATTTAGGTTGATCCTGATTACATTCCTTAGCATGTTTTTGAATTGTACGATTTCCCTTGTTGGGTGTGGTAAGGTTGACTGTTGATGATTATGCCTTGGAGACTAGTTAATCTTAGGTATTTAGTGAAAGTAATGGGGATTGTTGTTTAACTATTGGGGACTTGTTGTTTGTGTTGACAAATTGCCTATCAGTTTTAATTGTATGTCTATGATGACGCACTGCTTCTATATTGCTTAAATGTGTTTTGCATGATCCTTGGTTCTTGTGGCTAAATTGTAGGCACCACAGATGGGTTTTGTTCTCTATCATGAGAACCTACTACAAGTCATAAGTTACCTTATGTGTAATAATGGCTCCTTGCAAGAGGCACCAGTCACCTGAGGTTCCTTAGTACTCACCCTACGAGACCCATCTATGATTCGTAGTATCCACTATAAATCATAGTAATGGATTCATAGAATCTACCTTGTTTTAGATTGTACTCTACTCTTAGCTTTGAGCCCAGACTATGACTCGTAGGTCATCCTGTGAGTCATACCTAAGGCTCATTTCTGTGATCGGAGTATCATCTCTCAGGTATCTCTAAATTATGAGGCTCTTGTACTACTCGTACGTCTACCTACGAGTCGTACCTGTGCCTCTTACCTGCATATCTATAGCTGAATTAGTGCACTATGTTTTAATTTTCTTTTAGTCTTTAGATTTCTATTGTTTATTTGTCCTTGCAGTTTCTATCTTTTTCAAACACTATGATGCTCACATTATATTTGTGGGTTGGATTTTTAGGTTATGTGGCTCCAAAGGTTGGAAAAGAGGCTACTAAAGCTCAGGGAAAATAGTTGAGGAATGACCTATCTGATGATGAAATATCTGAGGGCTCTGTGGATGTTCACAGAGTCCAGATAAACCCTGAGGCAAGTATGCCTTAGACTTGAGCCCACGTTGCACAAATACCAATGAAGTTATTAGTCCCTCTCCATCTGAAGTAGAGGGCGATGAAGATGTACTAAATGATGGTTGTTCACTTTCAGAATCAAGGTCCATTGAGAAATCTCATACCCAACCTTAGGAGACTATTTCTCAACCTCCTGTGGATCCTAATACCACTGTCACTTCCACGGATCCCAGAAATACTAGATGGTGTTTTCTAGGCATGCAAGAGATATATGACAAAGGGTTGGAATCAAAAGGTCCTGGAAACTATTCAAAAATTTCATGAGGATCGAGACTCAATGATTTCGGATTGAGCAGAGTGCCTTACATAGAGACAGGTATACCCCATATCTCATCTAGGCATGGCTGTCACAAAAGTTGTACAAGTATACCCCATATCTCATCTAGGTATTTTATGTTACTTATTATGCGACTATTCTCCAAGATATTCCTCAAGGGAAGAAGCCCATAGAGCAACCAAGGTTGCCAGAAGTTCTACTGTAGGGTAAAGCTTTTGACATTGCAGAGGATACTATCAAGATCATTCATTTGGGGCCAAAATACATCATACCTCATTCCTCCGCAGAGTATGATGCTAAAATTACTAAGATGAGGAAAGAAATGAACGTGAATAATATGGATATGAAGACAAAGTTGCTCAGGTGGATAGCCAGCCAGATGTGCGAGGAGGGTGTAGAACCTATGTTGGTCACAAACCATGATACTCAAATTATAAAATCCCACCTCTCATTCAGAACCAAGTTTTGGTGGTATACTATTGGTTGGCGCATCAGATCCATTGTTACAGATTATGTGATCACCCTGGAGAGTACTATCCAACTAGCTAACATTCTAGCTGGCTACGATATTAATTGGGCATGAGTCATGGCCGAACAGATCCATGATTCAACAGTTCGTACTTAGACATCATTGGCTTTTCCCATCCTAATACATAGACTGTGTAATGAGCCAGGGGTGGGTGTTTCCCTACATTTTGATCAACTTGTAGATGCCATTCACACCATGAATCCAAGCCTAATAAAGGCTAATGAGAATCCAGCGGCCCTACAGAGAGTAGTTTCTACTCCAATCCCATATCTATTTTCTATTAAGTGTCATACTCTGGATCCCACTTATGTTACCATGGGTAACACTGCAGCCACTAAAAAGACTAACCAACTATGGAGATTGAGTCCATGCAATCCTCTAGTACTCCAGCACCAACAACAGTGACATTGCAGGTTGATTCTCTTACTTCTACTGTTGCTTTCCAGGTATTATTACGTGGGCTGACTATGACAGAGCCTAGACTTCAGGCTCTACCTGCACGGGTCAAACCTTGGGTTGATCTGACCATATGGGACATGGAGGAGAGGATGAAGGAATTCACCCGTGCATTTGTAGAAGAGAGAGTCAGAGTTGTAGATACCCGAGTAGATGCTTTCGAGGTGAGAGTGTAGTGGAGACTTGAGAATGCTAGTCCTGTTGACATGAGCATGGTGACTGAGAAGTTGGCTAAGTTTAGGGCCAACTTATTGCAGATGTTAACAACTCCTGTTGTAGTCTCGGAGGAGGCACTGGCAGGCGATAAGGTATTTGATTGGCTAGCTAACCATCCCCATGTCCATGGGAAGAGGCATCTTGAGCATGATGGTGATCTAGGGATGACTTATAATAGGCTGATATCAGAGGAGGAACCCATGCCCGAGGAGGTAGTGTAGCAGTCGCTACTATTGGCAGCTATTCAGATAGATCGGGAGAAGAACACCCCACATGGAAAGGGTAGTGTAGGTACTACTGCAAAGGAGATGGTGCCGCAAGATCCTGCTGACCAACCAAAGACCGGTGCTTGATGCACCATGATGTTTGACTTCTTTAAACCCTAGTTCTTATTTTGTTATTATGGATACTTTTGTTCTGTGGTTAGACAATCTTTTTTTTATGTTGGGTTTTGGATGTGTTTAAATATTTTTATGTTGGATGTTATATTTACTTATATTGTGGATGTTAGTTTTTTGTTTTTAATGTATATATATATATATATATATATATATAAATTTCTGTGTTATCATGTTTGTTTTTCGTTCTTGTCTATACTTCTGGGACAAAGTATCCTATTTTGGTGGGGCGTGGGAAGTTATGGATTAAGGTGAAGTCTGAATAATCTCGAGTCCATAACTTCCCCTGATTTTGGTCCCAAGGTTCTCTATCGTGTTTCTTTTTCCTTATGGTTGTTTAATTTTTGATTGAACCGGCATGTTTAGGTAGTATAGATAATATGTAAATTCATACTAGAGTTATCTGTTGGCATATGCATAGTCTTTAGATGCTTTTTAAAGTTTTTCTTAAAAATTAGGTACCCTAAAAATTTTTGAGATTGTGATTGTTGATATATTCATGCATGTTGGGTATTTGGCAATGTTTGTCCTAATAATATGAAGGTAAGTTGAGGCTTGAAGCAACACTTGAGAGTCTATACTTGATTATGGGTGCAATGTCATGTGTGTTGTGAGCTTATTTTGATGCATTCATGCATTTTGTATGGACTTAGAACTTGCCTCGTTACTCTGAAATTGGTCTGATGATGTGGTTTCTTTTGAAACAATCTTAGGCCTTTATACTTTTAGTGAACTCACTTTTAGCCTAAATGAGCTACCAAATGAGTGAGTGAATCCCTTGTTCCAAATTTTTGAGCTTATCATGTACTTATTCTTTCTTGACACCTTGCTAGCTTAACCTTGTTTGATGAAATACCTTGATATTGGCCCTAGTCTACCCTTGAAATGTGAACCTTAACTGAGGCTAAAAGTCTAAGTCGAAGGTGGCTACAAATTGTGGCCCTGGTTTGGAAAATAGATATAGTGTACTTCACCTCAAGCTAAAAACCTAAGCTGATGGTGGCCATGACATCTGATGTTCATGCTCCAATATGAAAGTGGTCGTTTTCAGCAATTAACCTAACCAAAGTTTAGAGTTGAACCCAAAGGAAATACGGGACTTGACTATAAGATTATAGTACTAACGATTTCAAGCGTTTTCAGCAATTAACGTAACCAACGTTTAGAGTTGAACCCCAGGGAATACGGGGCTTGACTATAAGATTTTAGTACTAATGATTTCAAGCATTGATAACTAAAATCTCTAAATGTGTATGTGTTTGTGGGGGGGGTTTGTGATTCAAAAACAAATGTAAAATTATGACTATACTACTACACGGGAAAACACTCAATTTTAGGGACAAATTCGGAATTGTGTTCCACATGGTTCGTTGACTGGACTACCTAGGTAACATAACCATAACTGAAGATTAGCATACAGGACAGTAAATTAGGTTCTTCCAGTCCTCTTGTGTAGGTGAAGGTCGAATTTCACGATGGGGCTTAGTTGGTAACCATGGTGTGCCAACTAACCATTCCCAATTGTCCCAGTCAACCTTCCCTTGGTCAGGTTTGGTTGATTAGACGAGAAGACATCAATCAAATCCTGTCATCTACTTCCATTTCCTATTCATCATTACCTTGGTCGGGATCATGATAGTAGGTGGGGTTTGGCATTGGCCACCACCAAACAACAATCATAATGAAAGGAAATAGACAATACATGCAAAATCCCAATCATAGAAATGCAATAAACACAAGTTATCTCAAGTCAACTACCCATGGTCCCACAACCCCAAGTTGTGGGTGCTTAGCTACTCATGGCTAGGGAAAAACAAACAAAAATGCACATACAAGACATCAATGAGAGTTTTACCAATAACAATGAATAAAGTAGGCAACACAAGTTGCAAACACAAAAGCTTGATTGATCAACAATGAGTACAATGCAATATTTGCAATCCCCAAAAAATGGGTTTCCCAAGAGGGAGCAATAAGCTAATCTAAAAACTAAGAAAAGCTTCAAAATATGATTACAAAATGTCTCCTGGTCAAACTCATTTCTAAAACCCTAACTTAAACTATATATAATATTTATAAAATAACCTTAGAATTTATATAGAAAAGATAGCTGGCGGATGATAAGTCTTGCAAGTACGACTCGTCGGATGACATATGAGTCGTAGTCGGGGCCTCGTATCATGTTCTTTGCCTCTTGGACTAAATCAAAATGATCCATAGGTACGAGTCATTGCTTTATCTAAGACTCGTATGTTCCTCTCGTAGTCTTGGTCTTCAATGTTTTGTCCAATATGTTGGAGTCGTAGTGAAACTTACAACTCGTAGGATGGCCTCGTAGGTGTGACCTCCATTTAGTAGATTTCTGAATTTTTTATCTCTGATTCTTGCTACGACATTCTTGATGACTCATAGATTAGGCTACTACTCGTAAGTATGCTCGTATGTCCTAACTTTTAGCAAAATCTATAACTTTTCTTCGAATTCATTCCAACCTAACTTTTCTACAAGAAAAACATAAAAATACATAAAAACCATAAAAAGTCACATTAAGAACTCAAAAAATCCCTTGTTTTAGGCATTAAATATGTTGTATTTTGAAAGCACATCAACATCCTCAAATTTAGAATTTTTGATTGTCCTAAAACGATAACTCGATCTACGCAGACAAAGAGAAATACATTACAACTATAGTAAAGGAATATACCATAGCTCATTTGATTCAGCCACCTAACTACTATTTTCAAAACAGGTTTGCAAAGTTATTAAGCAAACAAGAGCATAATGAGATACTTGGCAATCCAACTATGACAACCTAAGGAGCATCAACCGTCCACAATCACTAGTATAATCTTATGCTTGTCAAGTAGTGCAAATGTCCTCACTAGAAGGAAGTCCCTCATACCCACTAAAAAGCATTTAGAACTAAGGGACTGAGGACAACTTCTCACTCTCATAATTGAAATTCAATGCATATTGACTAACACCATAGGCTTGCTCTATACTCATCTTTTGGCTTGATGATAAAGTGGGGTTGGAACACTTCAGGAGTTATTGGCTTGTAACATAGGTTCAGGGTGCTTTGGTATGGTATTTTGGGCAAGTAGTGACTGAATACTATCCTTGAACCATGTTTACCAACAATTTTTGCTTTCACAATCCAACCATTTTTAATCACTACACGCTTACTCTCCTATTTTGAACCTTTCTCGAGATCTTTCTTTCTCTTTTTCAGTAGTACCTTGATTTCAAACTCATTTTTGCTAATTTTTCTCAATTCAAGGCACTTTTCTTTTCCTTTTTCTTGAAGTGGTTCATGCTTTTTCATTACTTTCTAAATTTCCCAACTAACCACTTTTTTATTATTGCTTTACCATAATAAGGGCCACTCTTAGGTGAAGTATACAATATCTACGCCACAAACTGGGGCCACCAACTGCAGCCACCCTCAACTTAGGCCTTTGGCCTCAATCAAGGTTCACATGTTCAAGGATTCACCAGGGCCAATATCAAGGCATTTCATCAAACAAAGTTAAGTCCACAACGTGTCAAGAAAGAATGAGTACATGAAAAGCCCAAAATTTTGGAACAAGGGATTCACTCACTTATTTGGTGGGTCATTTAGGCCAAAAGTGGTTTCACTCAAATAATGAAGGCCTAAGATCTTTTCTATATCCACTACATCACCAAACCAATTAAGAGTAACAAGAAAAGTTCTAGGTCCATACAAGATGCATCAATGCAGCAAAATAAGCTCACAACACACATGGCAATTGAATCCACAATCAAGTATAGACTCGTAGGTCATGCTTTCAGTCTCAGTCTACCCTCACAATATCAGAACAAACATTGCCATATACTCAAATATATATGAACGCATCAATAATCACAACCTCAAAAGTTTTGAGGGTACCCGGTTTTTCATCAAAACTTTAAAAACATATCTAAAAATTATGTATATGCCAATAGATAACACTACTATGAACTTACACATTATCTACACTACCTAAAGATGTTGGTTCAACAAAAAAGTAAACATCCATAAGGAAAAAGAGGCACGACATGAAAATCTTTGGATCAAAAATAGGGGAAGTTATGGACTTTAGGCAACTCAGACATCACCTTAATCAACAACTTCCAATACTCTACAAAAATATGATACTTTGTCCTCAAAGTAAAATCAAATAGAAAGGGTGCAAAGGGAATACCTTGGGTTGCCTCCCAAGAAGCGCCTGATTTATTGTCGCAGAACGACAAAAAGCTTTTGCAGTAATACATCAACAAGATCCCAATCATCCACTGTCTCGATTTCTTCTATGTCACCTATGTACCGTTTGACCATCTAACCATTCACTTTGAAAGTTGTGCCATCCCTGCTTTCTAGCTCGATGGCTCCATGACCAAAACCACGCACTACTCTGAAAAGCCCATCCACCTAGATTTGATTTTTCCAGGAAATTACCTTAACCTGGAGTTGTAAAGCAATACCATGTCTCCCAGAGCAAATTGGCAATCCTCAATTCTACGATCATGCAAAACTTTCATTCATTGTTTGTACAATGCTAAGATATCATATGCTTGTAGTTTAAATTTATCAAGCTCATTCAAGTGCGTCAACCCAGAAGTGGCAGCATCATACGAATCTAAATTCAGTTTCTTTAATGCCTACAATGCCTTGTGCTCAAGTTCAACTAGCAGGTGGCAGACATTCCCAAACACCAATTGATAAGGGGACATTCCAATAGGCAGATTAAAGGCAGTCTAGTAGCCCCATAAAGCATCGTCTAGCTTACTTGACAATCCGTGCGATTCACATTCACCATTTTGGCTAAAATTTTGTTTATTTCCCTATTTGGTACCTCCACTTGCCCATTGGTTTGGGGAAAATACTGGGTTTCCACATGGTGCTTCATACCATATCTCTCAAGGAGAGCTTTGGGCAGTCAGTTGCAAAAAAGAGAACCTCCATCACTAATAATTGCCCGAGGCATACCAAACTTGAAAAAAATGCTTTTTCGAAGAAACCCTGTAATACACATACCTTGATTGATTGGTAGAGCTATGGCCTTCACCCATATAGAGACATAATCAACTGTAACCAGAATATATTTGTTACCATGAGAGCTAACAAAAGATCAAATAAAATTAATTAACCCAAATATCTAATAGTTATATGACCAAAATATGATTCAGAGAGAGTTCGTGCCTTCGCGACACTCTGCCCTCCCTTTGGAATCTATCACAAGACCTTACATAATCATGGGTGTTTTGATGTATAAACGGCCAATAGTAGCTATGCTGCAACACTTTGTAAGTCATTCGAGCTCCATTGTGATGGCCATCCACCAATGAAGAGTGGAATGCTTCAAGAATGCTCATCATTCCCACTTCTAGAATACATCGACGGATGATCCCATCCAATCAAATGCAAAATAAATATGGCTCATCCCAGAAGAACTTCTTTATATCATGCATAAACATGTGATGTTAATGGGTGCTCAAGTTAGGAAGCACTATATCACTCACCAAGTAGTTAGCATAGTTTGCAAACCAAGGTGTAAGATTAAGTGAAGACGCCAAAACTCTCTTATCAGGGAATGAGTCATTTATGTTAAGACCCTCATAAAACTTCACCACAACTTCATCTTCCAACATAGAGAGATGATCAGTTACTTTACTCTCTGACCCTTTTCTGTCAATCACATCAGAATTAAACTCTTGCAAGATAAGTACACTTCTTATCAATCTTGGTTTTGTGTCCTTCTTGGCTATCAGATATTTGAGCACTGTATGGTTTGGGTATACAATCACCTTAGTCCCCAAAAAGTATGATAAAAAAATTTCAGTAGCTAAAACTAAGACAAGCAATTCTTGTTTGGTCATTGAATAGTTTTTTTAGGCTACCTTTAGTGCTTTGCTGGCATAATAGATAGGATGCAAAATCTTCTCCCTACGCTGACCCAACACTACACCTAATGCAACACCACTTGCATCACACATTAGGTCAAAGGGTTTTGACTAAAATGGAGCTACAATGATAGGTGCTGAGGTCAACTTTCTCTTCAATTCTTCGAAGGTATATTCATGCATGCACCTTCGAAAATAAATTTTGCACCTTCTCTAACAACTTTTATAGGGGTTGTAAGATTTAAGGAAAATCCTTTATAAAATGGTGGTAGAACCCAACATGGCCCAAGAAGCTCTGAATACCTTCCACAAAAATTAGTGGAGGGAGTTTCTCGATAATCTCAATTTTTGCTTTGTCGACCTAACTTCTCTTGCCTGAAATTCTATGACCAAACACGATGCCTTCTTTAACCACAAAGTGACATTTCTCCTTATGCAACAGTAGGTGACTCTCAGTACTTCTTTCCAATACATCACTCAAGTGCAATAGACATTCTTCAAAAGATTGACCCACTACACTAAAATTATCTACGAACATTTCAATAGTGCTTTCTACCATATCAGTGAAAATGGACAATATGCATCTTTGAAATGTTGTTAGAGCATTACATAACCCAAATGGCATTCCCTTAAATGCAAAGGTGTCATATGGGCATGCAAAAGTTGCCTTATTTTGATCTTAAGGTGTAATGACAATTTGGTTATAACTAGAATAACCATCAAAGAAAATAATGCCACCCATTTTTCGCAAGTGTATCAGGCATTTGATCCATGAATGGCATGGGGTAAAGTCCTTTCTCAATGGAAGCATTCAATTTTCGGTAGTCCATGCACATTCTCCATCTAGTAACTGGTCGTATTGGGATTAACTCATTCTTTTCATTAGGAACCATTACCCTTTTTTTGGTACACATTGCACAGGGTTCACCCACTCGCTATTTGCAATAGGGTAGATCACCCCTGCATTTAACCACTTGATGATCTCTTTCCGAACCACTTCTTGCATTGGAGGATTTCATCGCCTTTGATATTCAACACTTGGTTTATAATCATTGACGAGTTGAATCTTGTGTGTGCAAAGCCCAGGAGACATGCAAATAATATCTGCAATTGTCCATTTAGTTTCCATTTTGAATCGTTTGAGGACTAGAACAAGAGCCTATGCCTACTTTTCACTTAAATCAGCTGCAATTATTAAAAGTATTGTATTATTATCTCCCAAGTATGCATATTTCAGATGTACTGGTAATTCCTTCAACTCTAACTTAGGTGGTACTTCTATAGATGACTTAGTGGGTAGGGTTTCCCTATTACTCAAATCCAACTCCATCCTGGCCTGTCGCCTTAACCCAAAGAACACCCCGAGAGAGTTCACTATTTTCTCATAATCAGGAACACTCTCACCATTGAAATTCATCAAAACAACTGCCAAAGGTCAACTCCTAGATTAATTCAACCGGGACCTCCACTTCATCATCTTCACTTATTTCAATCATTGAGACAACCTGAAACTCACAACCTTTTTTTATCTTGTTGGCCCACTTGAAACACAATTGCTTCCTCACCAAACCTGAAAGAAAGTAGACTTCTTTCTATATCAGCCAATGGTTTTCCTGTGGCTAAGAAAGGTCTTCCCAAGATGATAGGAACTGCAAAATCAACATCACAGTCAAGTGTAACAAAAAGTATGGGGAATATAAATTTATCTACCTTGACCAAGACATCGTAGTGTGTCCCCATGGGCTTCTTGTTTTGTCTGCCATCAACAACCTCATCTTTGTAGGAGAAAGGTTGCCCAACCCAATCTTTCTAAAAATGGCAAGAGGCATTAAGTTAATGTTGGCTCCTAAATCACATAATTCTCTACTAAATGTCGTTCCCCACCTATGCATGGTATGGTGAATGCACCCCGGATCTTCATGCTTCTGCTCTAAAGATTTTTTGGTGATGGCACTAAAATGTTGAAAATTTTGGGAAAGGTCTTGGCTAACTCTTTGCTTCTTCTTGATCAAATCTTTCATCCCTATAGCATACCCAAGCATCACCTCAAGGGCCTTAACTAAAGGGAGGTCCACTGATATATTTTAAAGAACAGCCAAAAATTTTTCAAATATACATCCCTTTTTGTTTTTCTTTCTAAGCCTTTGGGGAAAAGTTGGTGGGGTCCTCGGAATGGTTTTATATTTCTTTGGTTGGTCTTTCATGCCATGTGCTTCAATCTTCTCCTTTGTCTTCTTGTTGCTTCCATTTATGACCATTGGTATAGGGGGTTCTATGGTACTTTTTCCACTCTCAGGCATGACTGCCATGTAATGCCCTTCATTCTTTGGGTTTTGAAGCATATTGGTTTGTATTTGCCCGTTTGGCATTGGTTCAATTGTGAAGAAACTTGCTCGAATGTTGTTCAAGTTGCTTAATTGCCACCGAATGAGACTCTATTTTTTGGTTATTACTTGAAATATCTGCTTTCATTCCCTCTAATGTCCCATCTTGGTGGTTGGCTCTCTTAAACAACTTTTTGAACATTTCTTCAATCCTGGAGTTATTTGATCTGATATCACGATTGTGAGGTGCCATAGAATGACCATTGTTGTAACCCTCTCTTCCTCCCCACTTGGCATCTAGTACTCTCTCTCTCTCTCATAGTATCCACCCCATTGTCTCTACACATTATATCATGGTTGAAGTTCTGACCTTGATTCCCGGTCCCTTACGTCCAATAGTCCGAATTGGACCATTGGGGTTGTTCCAGAATGCCGTCGCTTGGTTGCTTACAAAACATCCATCCTCATCAATGAGTGGATCATCATAGGTAGGAGCCTTCGGAGGTTGGTGATTGACTACCTTCACAGTTGCTTAATTTTGCTTTAAAGCCTAGTCCATACTTGTGCAAAGTTGAGCAACTTGCTCCATGATCTCTTACTTCATACTTGTGCAAAGTTGAGCAAGTTGCTCCATGATCTCTTACTTCACCTTTGCTTGCTAATTATTGGTATTAACCACACAAGAAGGTTTCATCACACCTCACTCTCAGACCCCATGCTCTATTTATTTTGACCACTTGCTCCATCCTTGCGGCTATCAATACAAAAGGTTGGTCTAGGAATATGCCTCCCATGATTGTGTCCGCGCAAGCTTTACTATTCTCATCAAGCACCCCATGGAAAATCTCAACCAATGCATCACCAACAATCTTATGATCAGGGACCATCCTCATGCATTTAGTAAACCTCTCTAATGTTGTGCTAATAGAATCATCCGGCAATTGCTCAAAGTTGTTGATTTATTCCTTGAGCTTCAACTTCTTAGATCTTGGGAAATGTATTTCAAGTAATACTCTCTGAAGCTCAGCCTAACTTGTGATAGTAGACAGAGGAAACTCGAATAACCATACAGCTGTATTGCCAGTCAATGACAGTGGAAAAACTCTTAAACCATTAACATCAAGAGAAAGGTTTTGTGTACCCATGAGACTCTTGCAACCAAACACCACATTTTGAAGATGACGGTGGGGATCATCCGAAGGTGGCGCTGTGAATAGTTTGCATTTTGGAGCATTTGGAGCAATCCACTTGATATAGTGAACTTAGTATCTTCCTGTAAAGGAGGCAGTATTATGGCACTAGTAACATCCATAACCATAGGGTACAATCTATATTGATTCCATCCATTAGCATTCTTATTGAAGTCCCTGTGTTGTGGCATGTTACCCATTTGTTATGGATTCTCTTCTCTGTCCATGTACTCATTTCGTATGCTTATCCTCCTCAACCTCGATAACCTCATTCACTTGAGCCATTCTTCTTAGTAGTCGATGGATCCCCAAATTGAGTGGAGCTAAGGGATTGCCTTGGCTCCTTCTGTTAGGCATACAACCTAGTACACCCTGTAAATAAAAGCAAACAAAAAAAACAAAAAAATAAAAGTAAAATACACAAGACTATAGAAATTAATACTACAACTAAATAATAGTGAAATCAAATCAAAACCTTGTCATATTCCCCGACAATGGTTCCATAATTTTTGACATCCAAAGTTCACACTCCAATAAGAAAGCGATCATTGTCAGCAATTAACCGAACCAAAGCTTAGGGTTGAACTCACAGTGAATACAGGTCTTGACTACAAAATTTCACTATGAACCATTTCAAGCATCGATAATTAAAATCTCTCAATAAGGGGGGGATGGGGTTTGATTCAGAAACAAAAGTAAAATTACGACTATTCTACTACGCGAGAAAACACTTAATTTTAGGGACAACTTGGGAATCGTGTTCCCCATGGTTCATTGACTCAACTACCCTAGGTAACATAATCGTAATTGAAGATTAGCAGGCATGATGGTAACTTAAGTTCTTCATGCCCTCTTATGAAGGTGAAGGTCGAATTTTGCCATAGCGCTTGGTCAGCAACCATGGTGTGCCAACTAACCGTTACCAATTGTCCCAGTCACCATCTCCTTCGTAGTTTCACTTGATTAGATGAGAAGACATCAATTGAATCCTATCATCTACTTCCTTTTTCCTATTCATCACTACCTTGGTCGGGATCGTACTACTAGGCGGGGTTTGCTGTTGGCCACCACCTAACAACAATCATAATGAAGGGAATTAGACAATATAGGTAAAACCCCAATTATAGAAATGCAAAAAACCAAGGTTATCTCAAGTCAACTACCCATGGTTCCCACAACTCCAAGTAGTGGGTGCTTAGCTACTTATGGCTAAGGAAAAACAAGCAAAAATGCACATACTAGACATAAATGAGAGTTTCACCAACAACAATGAAGAATGTAGGCAGCACAAGTTGTACACCCATAAGCTTGCTTGATCAACAATGAGTATAAGGCAAGATTTGCAATTCCCAAAAATGGGTTTCCTAAGAGAGAACAACACACTAATCTAAAAAACTAAGAAAAGATTCAAAAGATGATTGTAAAATGTCTCCTGGTAGAACTCATTTCTAAAACCCTAGCTTAAACTATACATTATATTTACAAAATAACCTTAGAATTTATACAGAAAAGATAGTTGGCAGTTGATAAGTCTTGCAGTTACAACTCGTAGGTTGACCTACGTGTCATAGTCTGGGTCTCGTACCTGGTTCTTAGCATCTTAGACTAAATTGGTACGACCCATAGGTATGATTCATTTCTTGAGCTATTACTCGTATGTTCCTCTCGTAGTCTTAGTCTTTAGTTTTTGGTCCAACATTTTGGCTCTCTAATTCCTGCTACGAGTCCACCTATATGAGTCACAGTGAAAACTTACGACTCATAGGATGGCCTCATAGGGGTGACCTCCACTTTGTAGATTTCTAAATTTTTATTCTCTAATTCTTGCTACGGCACACTCTACGACTCGTCGCTTGGTTTGCGACTCGTAAGTATGGTCGTATGTCCTAAGATTCAGCAAAATCTACAACTTTTCTTCAAAATCATGCCAACCGAACTTTTCTACAAGAAAAACACAAAATACATAAAAACCATAAAAGTTTTCATTAGGAACTCACAAAATCCCTAGTTTTAGGCATGAAATGTGTTGTATTTTGACAGCACATCAAGATCTTATTGTGCTAAAGTAATAATATTGAGGTGGTTAGTTGGGAAATAAAGAAAGAAATGACAAAACATGAGCTAAGTGAAGAAAAAGGAAAAAAATGCCTTGAGTTAAGAAAAGGTATCTAGAAATAAGTTTAGAAATAAGGCACAAATGAAAATAGAAACAAAGCACTCGAGAAAAGTTTGAAATAGGAGAATAAGGGTGGATTTAATAAAAATTGTTGGGTTATGAAAGCAAAATGTGTTGGTAAAAATGGTCCAAGGATAACGTTTTAGTCACTACATATGCAAAATGCCATACCAAAGCACCTTGAACCTTTGATATAAGCCCATAAGTCCTAAAGTGATAAAATCCACTTTATCACCAAGTTAGAAGATGAGTATAGAGGCAAGCCTATGGTGTTAGTCAATATGCATGAATTTCAATTGTGAGAGTGAGAATGTTTC
>JAOTQR010079861.1:0-10259 GCA_025774065.1 Solanum ossicruentum
GGCAGACACAATGTTCAAAGTCTCAAGTAGGTTACTTTAGATGATGCAAAACCATGGGCTATTTACGATCTTACCATCGGAGGATCCTCATATCTACCTACACAATGTGGCATTCTTCTGCAAGAGTTTGATGAGAACATAGAATCTATCTATAGGTGTTGTGGGACTTCATATGTTCCCCTTTTCTCTTATGGGCAATGCAACATGATGGCTATCGAAGCTCCCGCAAGGTTCGATCACTAGTTGGGTAGAATTGTAGAGGGCCATTGTAGCAAGATACCTCTTTAAACCAAAGAAACTCAAGTTTGAGGACCAGATCAACAATTTTGAGCAGCTTCCTAGTGATTCAATCATTGCCACATGGAGCGGTTCAATAGGTGTTTGAGGAATGCACCAGACCATAAAATAACGGTTAATGTCCTAGTGGAAAGTTTCTACTAAGCTCTAGATGCAAATAGTCAAGCATGTGCTACTACCCTTGGGAGGTTGGTTTGTAGACCAACCATTTGCAAAAATTGTTAAGAAGGTTGATGTAGTGGCATAAGTGAATCTTAGGGAACATTTAGGAATGGGCTCTGACCAAATCGTGCGGGCACTACTGATATGGGCTCTGACCAAGAAAAAATAACTGTGGAGATCCTTAGGGTGCTTGCGCAAAACAAAGTCAATCTAGAGATACTAATGACATAGATGCAAGACTAACAAAGCCAGGGGACATTCAGGGAAGCCACTACATCAAGTATGAGGGGCACAAGGATGGCAATAAGGGTAGCTGCTATGTGGCCCCCACAATCGCGATATGGGAAATTAGAATCCAAAAATGGAGGAGATGCCTGACTAGTGGTTAAAAAGGATAGACACATAAGAAGAAACTTTGAGGGAGGTTAAGTCCGATCTTACCAATGTAAATTATAAAGTTAAATAACACTCTGTTACAATGAAATAGCTCAATCGATAATTTGGATACATGTGTCAGCACAACTAGGTCAGATTCAAAGAGGTACCTTAGCTTTAGATCTAAAGGATACTAATAGGCATAAGATAGAGGTAGACTTTGGTGAAGGGAGTACCCCCGAAGATGCTATAGATATCGACAAGGAAGTACAAAATCTTAAGGAAGTCTGAGTACTCAAACCATGTATGTCATTTCCAGATAATAAACTAGGTGCTGCTTGGGATGCAACCTAATATAGAGAGACGCGCTTAGGAGCCTAGGTATGCTTTTTGAACCCTAATAATTAATTTTGTTTTAATTTTGTGCATTAGGGACAATGCACATCATTTTTAATAGGGTGTGGATAGTGATGGGCCTAAGTGAAGTCTAAGTAGTTTAGATCCATAACTACCCTAATTTTTTATCCCAGGGTTTTCTTGCCTGTGTTTGTTTTCCCCGTGGATATTTACTTTCTGTTGAACTGCTGCATTTAGGATGTTTAGATAGTATTTGTAGCATATAGTATCAATATGTGGCATAGAGCATGTTTTTGGGTTTTGTTTGGAAAAATGATATGCAAAATTTTTTTTTTGAGTAGTAGTTATATAGAAACCACGAATGTTTAGGGGTGTGACATTGTTTGTTCTGATAAATAAGGGTAAGTTGAGATAAAAATCATGATTTGTGAGTCTTTTTTTGATAATGTATAAAGTGCCATATGAATGTGAGCCTAATTTGCTAGATTCATGTGTTTTGTGTTAATTCAAAACTCACCCTGTTACTCTAAGTTAGATTGTAGATTAATTGGATTAGGAAAGGATTTTAGGCCATTGTTCTTAATAGTCCACTTAGCCTAAAATGACCAACAAAATGATGATATAATCCCTTGTTCTTAATATTTGAGCCTAACATGTACCTGTTCTCTGAAACCACCTGATTAACCTAGCTTTGTCAGTTGTAAAATCTTGAAATAGGCCCTGGTCCATCCTTGAACATTGTGCACCTTGACAGAAGCAAAAAGCCTAAGATGAGGGTCGCTACCAAAACTGTCCTTGGTTCTGCGGATGGGTATTGCGCTTGTCATGACTCAAGCGTAGGGTCTAGAGGTAACACGGCGAATATGGAACCTGAAGGAACCCCAATCAAGCCTCCTTACATATCATTACACAATAACAACAATGCATCGAAAAAGGGGTAACACAGGGCTAGCGGACAACTTTCATATCATAAACATCAAAGAGTCAAGAGAGTGAAAGCTTGTAATATCATTACACAACTTGTCCAACAATACATAAAAACATAGAACTTAGCGGTGGCCAAGATCAAGCAACTAGGCTCACACTCATAGTTAAACCATACATTAAAAGGTAAGAGAGTTATATATATAGCGTAATATCAAAGACATTGTCCCCAAAATTAAGGACTCTCTAAATTGCTTGAGAGTAATAGTGCTAGCCACGTGGAGGAGGAGGATGATCAAGTGGAGCTCCAATTCCTACATGGTATCATTATGTAGTCATAGAGTATGTGTTAGTACATTTGAATGTACTAAGTATGTAGGATTAAATGCAATAAGAGATAGGCAATATAATCAAAATGTTTATTTAGGAATTAAATAAGCATATAGTAATATAGTATGCTTGAATGATGCTTATAGTAATACGTGCTTACATAGAACATGATACATGTGTAGGAAGAGACTATCATTAGTAGCCAAGGCCTACCACCTCCTTGTTGAGGCGATTGGGGTACAAACCTCCCAACCTGGTTGCACAGGCCTACTACCCCCCGAGTGAGATGATCAAGGTACAAACCCCCCAATATGGTTGCACTGGCCTACTACCTCTCGATCGAGGCAATTGAGGGACAAACCCCCCTACATGGTTGCACAGGCCTAGTGCCTCCAGAGCGAGGCAATTGAGTTACAACCTCCCCCCCCCCCCAACATGGTTGTTCGTGCCTACTATCCCCTCGAATGAGGCTTGGTCAACTTGCAACAATATATATACTATTCATGAAATCAATACATATATACATCCCTTTCATCACCATAAAGTCATACAAGTCATAGGTCATGTAATAGATCATCAATAGTTCATGAATCCTAACCTGACATTTTATCAAACACTTAGCAGATGTGTAATTCTAGCGTAAAATAATGCAATTAAAGTTTGAAATCATGCAAGAAATTTCAAAGTAAATCAACTCACGAACACTTAGTAGTACCACCTTGCAGAGTACGTCAAAAGCCTTTCTCAAATCTCAAGATAGATCAAAGAGTCATAGCTCAAAACATGCTTAAAATATCACACTTCTATGAAACCCCAACATAGTTCATAGTCAAATTCATAGAAGGTAAGACCCACAAGCAAATAAACATAGAAACATGATATTTATGTAAAAAGGAAGCTTGGGCAGCATGGGTGAAACAACCCAATGGTTGAAACCCACATACCTTACATTTGGAGAATTCCTTGATGAAGATTGCAATGGAGGCTTGAAGCTTGAGTGAAATCCTTAAGATCCGAAATGAGTTTGGAACCGTTGATTTTGAGTAAAATATTTGTCCAAGTATTTGGGAGAGTATTGGGGAATGTCTATCACCGCATAGGAAGACTTAGGTCTAAGACACAAAAGCCTTGGACTGATCAAGAAAACTATGCAAAAATAATACTGGTTCGCGATTGAGGCGCATCGTGGTACCATCACGAACAGACATTGGGTAAGCAAAATTATGGATTTTTTGATATAGTTGCTCTAAAATTAGGTTAGACCTATCTCCCACTCAATTTTACTCCCTGATCAAGAATATGAAATTGAATTTTCGATATCACGCATGAAATTTGAGATATATGGAAATTACAATTTTTGGCTCTTTTGAGGCACATCTTCTAGCACTTTTTGGGGTCATTTCAATATCTCCCCCTTGGGAACCTTCATCCCTGAATTTCAAAAAAACGTACATAAGAAGAGTAATCATGAAGAAATAAGCCCCAAAAACAATTCAATAATGCACTTAAACATCATTTCAAAAATCTCAACATATGTGTCAAAAATTATCATGAACTTGTCAGCATAAACATGAATGCATGCAAATGACATAGGGGCTGATACATGAGATATGAAATCACATAGAATACATAGAATTAGTAGCTTAGGCTTGAGTAAAATGGAAGAGACAAGGATATCTCTTTTGCTTGTCCACTTTGGCCTCCCATGTAGCACTATCGACTTGTTGATTCCTCCAATGGACTTTAACGGAAGCCACATCCTTGTTACTCAACCTCTTTACTTGTCTATCCAAGATATCTACTAGAATTTCTTAATAAGTCAAGGTGTCTTCAACTACACCCACAACATCCAATGGGACAATAGAACTAGGGTCACCCACACATTTCCTCAACATGGGAACATGAAAGACCTGATGAACCAAGTCTATTCCACTAGGAAATTCCAACACATAGGACACCTTACCAATCCTTCTCATCATCCTGTAAGGACCCACATGTCTTGGACTCAATTTACCCTTATTACTAAATTGAACCACACACACCCTTCATGTGTGAAACCTTCAAATAGACCCAATCACCAACTTTAAATTCAAGGTCCCTTCTCCTCACATCGCCATAGGACTTTTGAGAACTTTGGGCTATTTTCAACCTCTCCCTAATTACCCTTACCTTCTCCATAGCCTCCATGACAAGATCTTCCCAACAAAGCCATTTCTCCCACTTGGAACCACCCAATCGGTGATCTACAACGCCTACTATAGAGGGCCTCAAAAGGTACCATTCCAATGCTAGAATGATAGCTATTGTTATAAGCAAACTCAATCAATGGAAGATGATCATCCCAACTACCCTTAAACTCTAAAATACAAGCTCTAAGCATATCCTTAAAGTTTGGATAGTTCTTTTGGCTTGGCCATCCATTTGAGGGTGAAAGGTCATACTAAGCTTTACCTTGGTTCCAAGAACTCTTTGGAAGGACCTCTGAAAGTGAGAAATGAGTTGAACACCATGATCCAATATGATAGACAAGGTCACCCCATGCAATCTAACCAACTCATGAATGTACAACTTCCCATGGTCTTCTGCCCCATATGTAGTCTTAACTGGTAGGAAATGAGCCAAATTTGTTATTCTACCAACCACAACCCAAATAAAATCACAATCCTTTCTAGTATTAGGCAACTTAACCATAAAATCCACGTTAATTTCCTCCTACTTCCAAGTAGAAATCTCTAAATCTTGGGTTAGGCCACCCGGCCTTTGGTGTTCGGATTTCACTAGTTGGCAACTATGGCAACCAGATACAAATTTAGGAATGTCTTTCTTCATACCTCCCCACCAAAACACATCCCTCAAACCTCTATACATCTTGGTAGAACTAGGGTGAATGGAATAGGAAGAATTGTGGGCCTCATCAAGAATCTTCATTTCCAAATCATCAACATAAGGCACATCTAACCTATCTTGATATCTAAGCCTCCACCTTACCCTCTTTCACCAACGCCTTCAATTCTAACATTGATGGGTCAAGAACTTGCTTTGCTTCTACCTAATCAACCAAGGAATATTTTGAAACATCAACAACCACAATACCACTATTATCAACCTCTTCCAACCTAACACCCAATCTAGCAACCAATGAACCTCTCTAGCCACCTCTTTTTCTCCATCATCAACATGACCTTGGCTACCTATAGACACCCTACTCAAAGAACCTTCCACAACGTTATCCTTACCGGGATGACAATGCACACTCATATCATAATCCTTAAGAAGTTCTAACCACCTTCATTGTCTTAAGTTGAGATCTTTCTAAGTGAACACATATTGGAGATTGTTATCGGTAAAAACATTAACATGTACCCCATACAAATAATGACGTAAAATCTTCAAAGCAAATACCACGACAGCCAATTCAACATCATTAGTAGGATATTTCTTTTCATGCACTTTGAATTGTCTGGAATCATAGGCTATCTTACCAGTTTGCATCAAAGCACAACCCTAACCAATCCGGGAGGCATTACAATACACAACAAACCCTTCAAACCCTTTCTATAGAGATAAGACAAGAGAAGACACAAGCTTATCCTTCAAGGTTTGGAAACTCTTTTCAAATTCATCGGTCGACACAAATTTAGGCTTATTTTGAGTCAACTTAGTCATGGGAGAAGCAATAGAAGAGAACCCATTCACAAATCTCCGATAGTAACTCGCTAGGCTCAAGAAACTCCTAATGTCCTATAGGGTCAATGGTCTAGGCCACTTTCTAATCACATCCATCTTTTTAGGATCCACTTTTATATCATCACCTGACAACATACGACCTAAAAAGACAACCTCTTTTAATAAAATTCACACTTCTCATATTTGGGTCACAACTTTTCTTCTCTCAATTTTTGCAACACCACCCTCAAATGACATATGTGCTCCTCCTCACTATGAGAATAGATCAAAATATCATCAATCAAAACCACAACAAACAAATCAAGGTAGGTCTAATGACCATATTCATTAGACCCATGAAGATAGTCGGTACATTGGTAAATCCAAAAGACATAACCAGAAATTCATAATGCCCATACCTTGTCTGGAAGGCCATCTTGGGAATGTCACACTGCCTCACCTTCACTTGATAATACTCGAACAAAAGATCAATCTTGGAGAAGTGACTATCCCCTTGAAATGGGTCAAACAAATAATCAATCCTTGGTAGAGGATACTTATTCTTTATGGTAGCTCTATTAAGTTGTTGGTAGTCAATGCACATTCTAAGGGACCCATTATTCTTCCTCACAAAAAATACTGGTGCACCCTAAGGTAATTGTCTAAGCCTAATGAAACCCTTCTCCATGAATGCCCTCAATTGCTTTTTCAACTCCTTTAACTCCGTCGGGGCCATAGGTAAGGTGGAATAGAAATAGGTTGAGTGTCGGGAAGGAGATCTATGCCAAAATCTATTTCCCTTTCAAGAGGAACACTGGAAAGGTCACAAGGGAAGACATCTAGGAATTCATTAACAATCGGAATCAACTCTTTAGGAAGGATATTAGACTCCATATCCTTAATTCTTATAGAATGATAGAGACACACCTTAGAGATCAACTTTTGGGCTTTAATGCAAGAGATAAACCAACCCTTGACTAGCACATCATGACTTTCCCACTCAAGGACGGGTTCATTTGGGAATTGGAATTTGACCCTAGGGGTTCTATAATCAATAGAGGCATAATATGCATGCAACCAATCCATCCCAAGAATGACATCAAAATCAACCATATCCAACTCAACAAGCTAACAAAGCAATACTTTATGCAAGTTGCAAACAGGATAATTCTATAGACCTTCCTAGCAACAATAGTTGCACCAATGGGAGTAGACACCATATAAGACTCATACAACAATTCGAGATAAACATGAAACTTTTTGGCAATAAGAGGAGTAACAAAAGAAAGAGTGGCACCCAAGTCTATCAATACATGCATATCAAAATCAAAGACTTTTAACATACCAATGATGACATCAGGCACCTCATCAACCTTTTATCTCCCTTAGTGCGAATAGAACTGATTATACCTTGGGGAACCACCTTATTGACCTCCTCTCCCCAAAGAATGCGAATTAACACCCCACCCTTGTGGACAAACCTCTTTGCCCATGTTGCAATTACGTGGACAATCCATTTCCTTATGCCCCACTTCCCCACAACTGTAAAAAGCATTAGTAGCCCGTGATAATGGGCCATCATGACCCTTACCATAAGTTGGACACATAGCATTGGGCTCCACACCACCATCACGTTGGACCCTTGGGTAATCATTGGCAAACTTCCTATTAGATGCATGTAAGGACCCTTGGCCTTGAAGAAACCGGCCACCTTTGAGGCTTTGGAATTTACCATCAAAATGGGCCCTCTTTGCCACATTTCTCCTTCTCTTTCTCAACTTCTCCCTTTCCAATTTTTTGGAATAAGTCATCAAGCAGGACAAATCCATGTCACTAATCAACAAGGCGGTATGACATTCTTCATTCACGAAATCGGATACGCCGATCATAAACTTATTCATTCTAGACCTTGAGTTGGCAACCAAGTGTGGAGCATATTTAGAGAGTTGGTGAAATTTGAGGGCATACTCCCTCACACTTAAAGACCCTTGCTTCAAATTCATGAACTCCATCATTTTGTCATCCCTAAGTTTAAGAGGGAAGAACCAGTAGAGGAAAGCTACCTTAAACTCCTCCCATAGAAGCACATTGTTATTCCCCTTATTTTACTTCAATTGAGTATACCATATTTGGGCCAACTCCGCCTTCTCTCCCTCCTTCTCTCTTGACCTCACACCCATGATAACCAACACTTTGTATTCCTCATCAATAAATTCTTAAGGGTCCTCATCAACCTTAGACCCATTGAACTCTGATGGGTTCATCCTCATAAAGTCTTCCACCTGAGATGTTGGAGTAGGAGCATGAGGGGTTTGACCACTTGATTGACTTGATTAGCCACAACTTGAGCTGGCAAAGTGAGAGTATCCTGGAGCTCACCATGAGCAAGTTGTTCCTTGAATGTGTGGGATCTTCTTCCTTTTGTGTTAGGCATGATATAGCATAACAAAGAACAATCATTAGGGGAAAAACCTTGCCTCAACTTCTATATCATGATGTAGAGTAAAAAGAAGGGAAACATTTCCTAAAATGTCTCGTAGCCTCTTACTCATAGTTGTGGTGCACAATACAACAATGAATAAGGCTACAATCAATGAGGTGCATTAGATACGAAGGACCATTAACAACTTAATGCTTTGATACAAAATTTATCATTACCCAAGCTTAGGGCCTAGATGTGACACAATGAATGGGGAACTCGAAGGGACCCTAATCAAGCCTTTTAACACATTGATACACATCCTTAGATACGAACGTTATAAAATAACAATAGTGGATTAAAATAAGGGGTAATAAAGGGATAAGGGACATCTTTCATATCATAAACATCAAATAGTCAAGAGAGTCAAAGTTCATAGTATCATTACTTGACTTATCTAACAACACCTCTAAACATAGAACTTAGCAGGTGCCAAGATAAGCAATCGGGCTCACCCTTATACTTAAAGAATACAATAAAAGGAAAGAGATTCTGTATATATTGCATAAGATCAAACACACTGTCCCTGAAATTAAGGACTCATCAACTTGCTTGAGAGTAATCGTACTAGCCATGTGGAGGAAGATGATCAAGTGGAGCTCTGGTTCCTACATGGTAACATCATGTAGGGATAGAGCATGTGTTACTATATTTGAATGTATTAAGTAAGTAGGATATATTGAAACAAGAGATATGCAATATAATCAAAATGTATATTTAGGAAATAAATGAGCATATAGCAACATCGTATTCGTGAATGATGCTTGTAGTAAAACATGCTTACATAGAACATAATACATGTGTATGAAGAAACCATCATTAATAACCAAGGCTTACCACCTCTTTAGCGAGGCGATTGGGGTACAAACTCCCCAATGTGGTTGCACAGGCATAGTACCCCCGAGCGAGGTGATTGAGGTACAAACCCCCTACCATGGTTGCACGGGCCTACTACTTCCCCAGTGAGTCAATTGAGGTACAAACCCCCCAACTTGGTTCGGCCCTACTAAAACAATCCCAAAAAGTGCCCGAAAATGTGCCTCAGAAGTGCCCGAAATCATGATTTCCATATATCTCAAAATTCATGCATGATATTGAAAATCCAACTTCATATTCTTGTTCAAGGAGTCAAATTGAGTGGATAATGGGTGTAATCCCGATTTAATAGCAACTGTAACAAAATTTGAAAATCGCAACAAGGCAATTTCCAGACACAATCAGCGCCCCTAGCGCGACGTTCCAAGGGCACACTTCTCTGTATTTTTGTGGCCAATTTTCTATCTCTGTCCAAGACTTTTGGGTCTTGGGCCTAAGTGTTTCAATGCATTGAAAATGCTTATACTTAGCCTTATTTCACCCTCATGGCATTCAAAACATTCCTCAATACCCACTCAAAGACAGCACCAAATATTTCACTCCTAAATTCAAGTAGCAAAACTCATCTGTATCTTAAGGTTATAAATCAATTTTCAAGTCTCGATATCCAATCTTCTTTAAGGATTCTCCAAAGTCAACGTATGTGTGTTTCTTTCATGGGTTCATTCACCCATGATACCCAAGCTTTCTTTTTCCTAAAATTACATGATTTAAAGTGGATTTACTCATGGGTCTTATCTATTATGAATTTCATAGCACAAAATGTTGGGGTTTAGGAATGGTGATTGTTTTA
>JAOTQR010079862.1:0-10258 GCA_025774065.1 Solanum ossicruentum
TGATCAATATGGATTTTGTTACAGGTTTGCCTTGCTCATCTCAGAAGTTTGATTCCATATGGGTAATAGTTGATAGATTCACAAAGTCAGCACACTTCTTGCCAGTTACGGGTGATTATACAGCTGAAGAATATACCAAGCTATACCTCAAAGAGATAGTCAGGCTACATGGAGTCCCAATCTTATTTCTGATCGAGGAGCTCAATTCACTGCAAAGTTTTGGAAGACCTTCCAAAGGAGTTTAGGGACACAAGCGAATTTGAGTACAACTTTCCATCCCCAAATGGACGGTCAAGAAGAACGCACCATTCAGACACTTGAAGAAATGTTGCGAGCTTATACATTGGACTTTAAAGGTAGTTGGGTGGACCATTTACCACTTATTGAGTTTGTCTATAACAATAGTTATCACACGAGTATAAAGATGACACCTTATGAAGCTTTGTATGGAAGGAAGTGTAGATCGCCAATTGGATGGTTTGAAGTGGGTGAAACCACCTTACTTGGGCCAAATCTAGTACAACAAGCCATAGAGAAAGTTAAGGTAATACAACAATGACTAGAAAAAGCCCAAAGTCATCGCAAATCATATACAGATGCCAGGAGAAGAGGACTGGAATTTTCAGTAGGTGATTGGGTATTTTTAAAGGTGTCTCCAATGAAAGAGGATATGAGATTTGGCAAGAAAGGAAAATTGAGCCCACGTTACATAAGACCATATAAGATTGTTAAGAGGTTCGGGCAGGTTGCATATGAACTAGAGATACCCCAAGATCTTTCAATGGTTCATCTAGTTTTTCATGTCTCAATGCTTCGAAAATGCATAGGTGACCCATCCCGTATCACTCCTATTCAGGTTATGCAAGTTATAGAAGATCTCACCTATGAAGAGGTACATGTTGCTATTCTAGATCGTCAAGTTAAGAAGCTAAGGAATAAGGAAATAGCTTCGGTAAAACCATCAATCAAGATGTTGCAACACCCTCAAATAATATACATCAAAACCCATCAGCACATCTTACAATAGATCCAAGATTTATAGCCCAAAGCATAGTAAAACAGTCACAATTTCATATAGCTTTAACATAGTTCATAGACAAGCCCATACTAGTAAGCCTGTTAGTAAAATCAACTTTAAATCATGCATATTGAGTAATAAGGAAGCTTGGGCACCATGGATGAAAGGAACCAGTGGTTGAAACCCATATACCATTGCTTTGGTGAATTTCTTAAAGATGACTTTAATGGACTTGGAGCTTGAAGGAAGTCCTTAGATCCAAATGAGGGTTTTGGGACTTGAATCTTGAGAGGAAAATTAGTCCAAGTGTTTGAGTGAGTATTGGAGAATGTTTTGGATGATATAAGGCAAAAATAAGGCTAAGTATAGGTATTTTCACGTATGGGAACACTTAGGCCCAAGAATTAAAAGTCTTGAACTAAAGTAAAAAATTAGGACAATTTTAACACTAGTGCATGGCGCGGAAGGAACACACACTTACACTATTTTTCAGCTCACTTTGAAAATTTGGATTCTTCTACGGTTGCTCTGAAATTCTGGTTAGACCCCTTCTCCACTCAATTTTACCCCTTGAAAAAGAATATGAAGTCAGATTTTTGGAATAACACACAGAGTTTTAGATATATGGAAATTACGATTCCGAGCACTTTCGAGGAACATTTTTGGGCACTTTTTGGGATCGTTTCAAGGGCCTAATCCAAGGTTCAAGTTTCCTTCAAGCTTATCTCAAGAAAACCCACGTTTAAGGTCTGTGAGTCTTCATCCATGGGTCCTTTCACCCATGGAGCCCAACCTTCTCTTTTATGAAAATTGCATGCTTTCAAGTTGTATTACTTATGGCTATCTCTTTTTATGAATTTTGAATGAAAGTTATGTTGGGGTTTTGTCAAGTATTGTTGATGATACATGAATATCTATTTTAATCTTATACTATGATTTGATCTATGTCTATTGAGATTATGCATGATTTGATTTATGAAAACTATGAACTATGATGACCTTTTGATATGGATTTCTTCATACCTAAATTAGGGGTTTTACTATAGTATTGGTAGGTTGATTTTGAATTGATTTTACTCATCTGGTGTTCTCTTGAGTTGCTTGAGTTTGAACAAGTATCATGAACCCACCATGTGTTTAATGAAATTACATGACAAGAATTCTCAAGTTATTTATATGATTTACAATTCAAATGACTTCATGATTTTTAAGGGCTTTCAAGTATGTATTTAATTCGTGAAATTATCTATGATTTTACAAGTAACACATTGTGCCCTATTTCTAGATTTTTATCTCTTGTGAGCCATTCATGTTAAAGCAAGAGTTCATGCATAGCTATTATTTACTCTCATGTTCAAGTTAGACTCACTATTAGAGGTTAAACATGTTTAACAGCTACTCATGTCATGTAATTGTGTTTCTTACAAGTTATTAAAGTTACTACTGACTCAAGTATTCCGTGGTATTTGACTTAGCACCTATTGAGGCTTAAGTTGAGTGTTCAACTCAAGGGGTTCTTATATAAAGTCTTTAGCCTCTAAACTATATGCCACCATAGGATTATTTATTTCCCTTACTATACTTGTGGATCCATCTCATGCACACTTACATGTTTATCATATTTGGTTTGCCTTGGCAAGTAGACCACATTTGGTCGGGGGGGTGTCATGCCCGATAACCTGAACCGAGGGGGTGTCAAGCCTTTGATTCCAAGTTGTAGCTATTTAGGCTATTTCAGTTAAGGTCTCCTCTCACATATATATTATATATTATGTAAGTTAAATACTTTACATGCATGTTTTGTTACAAGTATTGATCATACATGTCACATTGAGATTATATTGATTGCCTTTGTGTACGCATTTTGAATATGATGGCCTGTATCCTTGTTGCATTGCATCTTGCATACTTATTACATTCAAACGTACCGACTCATACTTTATGCCTACATGATATCACCATGTAGGAACTGGAGATCCTTTTGATCATCCTCCTCCACGTGGCTAGTTTAGTTCTTGAAAGAAAGCTTTGGTGAGTCCTCAACTCCGATGATAACATATACTTATTTCATGTTATGTTGAGACTTCTCCTTTATGTTGGATGCGTATTATTATGAGGGTGAACCTGTGAAGTGTCTTGGCCCAGCTCCATTTTATAGCAAAGGTTTTATTGGATACTAAGTTTGTATATGTCTTCAAGATTGACTCTGCACATATTTCTATGTTTATGGAAGATTTTTCTTAGTCCCACTTCCATTTTTATAATTGATTCTTGTTGATGTTTATTTTTACTTATGCAACCAAGGATGTGTGCATGTTACAATCAAGAGGCTTGTTTGGGTTGTCCTCGGACTTCTCATTCGCCATGTCACGTCTAGACCCTAGGCTTGGGTCGTGAAAAGCTTAGTATTAGAGCACTAGGTTGTTAATAGTCCTCAGAAATCCAACACACTGCATTGATTAGAGTCTTATTCAAGCTTATGAAGCGCACTACAACTATGAATGGGAGGCTATGAGGCATTTTAGGAAATGTTTCACTTCTTCATGATCTATATCGTGCTTTAGATGAAAATATAAGGCATTTCCCCTAATGAAAGCTCTTTTCTCTTCTATATCATGCCAATACGAAGAGAAAGACTAAGGAGAGCCGATACATCTGAGAGCAATTGGCCCTTCTGCTCCTCAAGCTCCTCAAGATGGAGGAGTATCCCAAGATGAGTTCAGGGATACCATAACAATGTTGGTCCATGCTATGTCCAACCAATTGAATCAAGGCTCCCAAACTCCTCACACTGCCACTCCGGCCCCAAGGGTGAGAGACTTCTCAAGGATGAACTCCCTAGAGTTCCGTGGGTCCAAGGCGAGGAAAGATCACCAAGAGTTCATCGATGAGATGTATAAGGTACTATCAATCATGGGGGTAAATTTGGTGGAAAAGGTAGAGCTGGCAACCTACCAACTCAAAGGTGTGTCCCAAATTTGGTTTGCACAATGAAAGTTGGAGATGGGAAATGATCATGCTATTCCTCGGGAAAAGATCAAAGCCGTCTTCCTCAATCGGTTCTTCCCTATTGAACTAAGAGAGGCTAAGATAATGGAGTTAACAAATCTTAAGCAAGGTTCCATGAGTGTGAGGGAATATGCCCTCAAGTTCAACAAGCTCTCGAAATATGCTCCTCAATTGGTCGCCAATCCTAGATCAAGTATGAACAATGTTTGTATCGGGAGTGTCCAACTTGGTGAATGATGAGTGTCATACCACTATGCTTGTGATTGATATGGACTTGTCTAGGCTCATATCATATGCCGAACAACGTGAAGGGGAGAAGCTTAGGAAGAGGAGAAGTGGGAAGTCCAAGAGGTCTCAGTTTGATGGTGGTTACCAAGGGTAGCCTTTTCTAACAAGGCCACAAGTTCCAAGGTGAAGGGTCTTCCAATGATCCTAATAAGATGCTTGCTAATGATGGGGTGTCTAACCCAAGGTCTCAAGGTGGCAATGGTGGGATGACTAATCCTTAGTGACAAATGTGTGGGAGAAACCATGGTGGTCCATGTTTGAAAAATTCTAATGCTTCCTTTGGTTGTGGTGAAATGGGTCACAAGATTATTGATTATCCTCATGCACAAAACAATGGTAGAGATGGTCGTCCTTAAGGCCACGATGCTAAAGTGGGTCAAAGAGTAAAGAAAGGCCGACAAAGGAGTGCTCCAAGGTACTATAAGTTTTAGGCTCTCCAAAAAAGGGAAGGAGTGGTGAGGTTCCCGATGTTGTTACCGGTATGTTAATGATTTTTAGTTATAATGTCTATGTATTGAGAGATCCGAGTGCTACTCTTTCTTTCATTACTCCTTTTGTTGCCAAAAACCTTCATGTGTGTCTCGAATTGTTGTGTGAACCTTACAAAATGTCTTCCCTCTTTGGTGAGTCCATTGTTTCTAAAAAAGTCTATAGAAATTATCCCATCTCTATATTGCATTAAGTCTTACCTTGTTATGTTGTTGAAGTTGATATGGTGGATTTTGATATTATTCTTGGGATGGATTGGTTACATGCATATTATTCTTTCATTGATTGTAGAACCCATAGGGTGAGATTCCAATTCCCTAATGAGCCCGTTCTTAAGTGGGAAAGTTGTAATGTGGTGTTCAAGGGTAGATATTTTTCTTGTCTTAAAGCCCAAAAGTTAATTTCTAAGGTTGCACTTACCATCTCGTGAGGGGTTAGTGATGTGGAGTCTAACATCCTTCCAATTGTGTTGGTTCCAGTGGTTAATGCATTTCTTGTTGTCTTTCCTGATGAGCTTCCCGATGTTCCCCCGAAAGGGAAAAAGACTTTGGTATAGACCTCCTTCCCGATACACAAACCATCCTCATTCCCCCTTAACATATGGGCCTGGCGGAATTGAAGGAGTTGAAGGATCTACTGAGGGATTTGTTGGAGAAGAGTTTCATAAGGCCTAGCAAGTCACCTTTGGGTGCACCGATGTTGTTTGTGAAGAAAAAGGATGGTTCCCTTAGAATTTGTATTGATTACTACCACCTTAATAGGGTCACTATAAAGACCAAGTACCCTCTACCAATGATTGATGACCTTTTTGATCAACTATAAGGGGCTAGTTACTTTTCTAAGATTGATTTTTGATCCAAAAACCAATAAGTTAAGGTGAGGGTGTGTGATATTCCCAAGAAAGGTTTTCGGAGTAAGTATGGGCAGTTTAAATTTGTGGTAATGTCTTTTGGCTTGACTAATGCACCAACTATATTTATGGATCTCATGAATAGGATATTTAAAACCTACCTTGATATGTTTGTGGTGGTCTTTATTGATGATATGTTGATTTATTCCCAGAGTGAAGAGGAACATGTGAATCATTTGATGGTGGTGTTAGAAATCTTGAGTTATGAGAAGTTGTTTGCTAAATATGAGAAATGAGAATTTTGGTTGAAAGAGGTTACATTTCTATGACATGTGGTATTGGGTGATGGCATTAATGTGGATCCTAAGAAGATGGAGGTGATAAGAAATCGGCCTAGGCCCTTGATGTCGATGGACAATAGGCATTTCTTGGGTTTGTCTAGTTACTATCGGAGCTTTGTGAATAGTTTCTCTTCAATTGCTTCCCCTATGAAAAAGCTGACCTAAAAGAAGGAGAAATTTTTTTGGACCAATGAATGTGAAAATAGTTTTAAAATCATGAAAGACAAGCTTATCTTCGGTCCTGTTTTGGCCTTACTTGAAGGGTTAGAAGGGTTTGTGGTTTATTATGATATTTCAAGGATTATTTTGGGGTGTGTGTTGATGCAAAATGGCAAGGTTATAGCGTATGCCTCTAGGCAACTTAAGGTGAATTAGAGGAATTATCCCACCCATGATCTTGAATTGGCAGTCGTGGTGTTTACTTTGAAAATATGGCGATATTAATTTTGTGGGGTTTATATTGATTTGTTTATCGACCACAAGAGTCTCCAATATGTGTTGACACAAAAAGATCTTAACATGAGGCAAAGAAGGTTGTTAGAGCTTCCTAAGGATTATGACTTGAATGTGCACTATCATGTCGGCAAAGCTAATGTTGTGGTTGATGCTCTAATTATAGTGTCCATGGGTAGCCTAGCTCATTTATGTTGGTAAAAAGGAAGTCGCTAAAGAAGTTCACCGGTTAGCTAGGTTGGGGGTTAGGTTGAGTAAGGATGAAAATGGTGGTGTGGTGGTTGACGATGGTTTCAAATCTTATTTGATTTAGGAAGTCAATTCAAAACAAAACCATGACCCCACCTTGCTAGAGTTGAAGGCCTTGGTAAAGGATGGTACAGTGGAGGTTTTCTTCAACAGGGGAGATAGTGTACTTAGGTGCTAAGGTAGGCTATGTGTGCCTAATGGTGATAACTTGAGGGAGTTGATTTTGAAAGAGGTCGATAGTTCATCCTATTCTATTCACCCCGGTTCCACAAAAATGTATAAAGACTAGAGGGAGGTGTATTGAGGTGGTATGAAGAGGGATATTGCCAAGTTTGTAGCTGTTTGTCACAATTGCTAATAAGTGAAAGTCAAACATCAAAGGCCGAGTGGCCTAGTCCAAGACATAGAAATTCCTACTTGGAAGTGGGAAGAGATCAACATGGATTTTATGATTGGTTTGACTAAGACTAGGAAATACTTTGATTCTATTTGGGTTATTGTTGATAAGATGACAAAGTCGACTCACTTTTTACTGGTTAAGACAACTTATAGTTGCATGGGGTGCCATTTTCATGAATTAGTTAGATTGCATGGGGTGCCATTTTCTATCATTTTAGATCGTGGTTCTCAATTCACTTCTCATTTTTGGAGGTCATACCAAAGGGGTCTTGGTACTAAGGTCAAGCTTAGCACGACTTTTCATCCTCAAACGAATAGCCAAGCCGAAAATACTATCCAAACTCTTAAGGATATTCTTAGGGGTTGTGTTTTGGAGTTTAGGGGTAGCTAATATGAACATCTTCCACTTACTGAGTTTGCTTACAACAATAAGTACCACTCTAGTATTGGCATAGCTCCCTTTGAAGCTCTACACGGTGGGCGCTTTAGATCTCGATTAGGTGGTTTGATGTGGGGGAGATTGCGTTGTTAGGCATGAATTATGTTATTAAAGCTTTGGATAAGGTGAGGTTGATAAGGGAGAGATAAAAGACGACCCAAAGTAGACAAAAGTCCTACTCCGATGTGAGGAGAAGAGATCTTGAGTTTAATGTTGGTGATTAGGTTTACTTGAAGGTCTCACCCACGAAGGGTACGATTTGGTTTGGCAAGAAAGAGAAATTGAGACCATGGTTTGTGGGTGCTTTTAGAGTTTTGAGGTGAGTTGTCAAGGTGTCATATGAATTGGAGTTGCCTATGATATGAACATGGTTCATTCGGCCTTCCATATGTCGATGTTGAGGATGTGTGTAGGTGAACCAAGAGCTTTAGTGCCCTTGGAGGTTGTGGTGTTGTGGAGGATAATTTGACCTATAAGGAGGTCCCGGTGGAGATATTGTATAGACAAGTGAAAAGGTTGAGGAACAAAGATGTAACATCTGTCAAGGTCCTTTGGAGGAATCAACAAGTTGAAAGTGCCGCATCGAAAGCCGAGGCGGACATGAAAAAGCGATATCCATACCTCTTCCACTCTACTCAAGCTGAAGGTAATAACTTCAGTCTCGTCTATGGTTTCAAGTCCTAAGTTTCATCCCTTATTTCTATAGCACCCCACATCTTACAATACAAGTACAATGCAAATGAAACGTGATATGGTTTGGTCAAATTAGCGCCCATTTTTAAGAGTTCTTGAATTTCATTTTATAGGGGGATATGTACGTCTAACGCTTAAGAGGGTTGAGTGTATACATGTTTTGTGTCAAATTGAGGAGATCATGGCCTTAAATGAAGTAAGAGAATTGAGGTGCTTGTAGGACTTAAGAAGCTAGCAGGTGAGTCACCTACTTACTTAGCTTAAATTGCTAGCTAAACAGAGATGAGGCTCGACATCGAATTTGTCCAACTCCGATTATGAATAAAGTCCGTGTTAAGAGTATAACTTTGGCCAATGTTTTAGCATCATAAATGGACTATATGTTCAGCCCAAGGAGGATATTAAAAGGGGCCCAAAGACATCACAATGTCTTTGATAAATTAGGCCCAAACTAATTAAGAACAAAGCTAAAAATAGACAACAAAGGCCCATCAATTTGGAGCCCCTTAAATCCCAAGTGAAAGGAGAAAGAAGCTACATCACCAAATTAATATATCAAGCCTAAGAAATGAAAAGTAAGTCAGCCAAGAAAGCTTTTAAAAAGGGACAAAAACAGCACACTGAAGTCATTTCAAGTTGGACAAAAAAAATCTACTTTCTTGGTTATTCTTTGCTCTCTTTCAAAGGGGTGAAAAACAAGCTTCATAACCTTACAAGGATCCCTAAAGAAGATATAAACCTTGATTTTAAATATAAGTAAATCTACTTATGCACTTAGTATGGTTTGTTTATGAAAACCAAAGAAACAAGCTAGTTACACATGTGTTGGAAATCTTGGACAGCATGTATTCCAAGGATTCTTGTATACTTTTCTTGTTAATTAAGAGGTTGTTCTCTTCTTGGTTGGCTGTATTATGAAGTAATACTTATGTATTTAACAAATTTTGGTTTTATAGTAAGGTAACCAGGCTGCTTTACCACTTTTATAGTCCACAAAAGTGAGTCCTTATATAATATCGCATTGTATTCTTTGTATGAACTTGTGGGTTGTTGGACGGAAGGCTATTGCCTCACATCTTTAGTGACTGATTTTTTAATGTTCTAAGACTAGTTCAAGGATGTTTGTATGTATAAATGTTGTAGGAACAGTTTGGTTGAAGTTTGAACGGGTTTGGAATTGTTGATGTCAAAATGGGGCAAAGGGGCATAACGCTATGCTGTTCATTTGTAGGTTGTGTAGAATTGTTATGTGTTGTGGTTTGTGGGTTGTTTTAAAACTATTATGGCACTAAAACATGTTGCACATGATGTGTACATGCTAATGTGTATTAGAAAATATGATTAGGGACGGAAAGGTTGAAAGAATACGCTCGGGTTCATAATTATCTACTTGCTGCCTGTGTGTGTTATCCTTATGAGATTGGGCTGCCAAGGTGTGTTTATTATCTATTAATACTAGTTTTATCACCTACTATGTTTTAGGTAAATATTTGGAGGAAGAGAAGGTTATCTTAAGGTAATAGCGGGGACATACAATGAGGTATGTAAGGCTGCTTAATTTCGTATTGTTTGGCATGAAACATAGATCCTTCCTTGGCACATAAAGGCACTTACAAACTCCGACACAATTATTAACTGTGTGTACACTCTTTCAAAATGTTCATATGCTCCCATACATAGTCATCTTCAAATATGCATACATACATGGATACCAAGTTACGTGGGTTCTTTTTGCCAAATAAAGTTCACGAGTTATTTCATCTCATACACATTTCATTATTTACATAACGTACTCTTTTCATTTTCATATTGTCTTGTATGATTATCTGCATGTCACATGCTACATATACAGCCCTACGGCTCCTATATTGTGACCACCAAAAGAATCATCTCAAAGGTAATTGAAAAGTAAAGTATATAGTTTATTGATGGGTGGTAGCCTGAGGAACGGAAGAATCACCTAGCCAGGGACGATCCTATCATAGGTGGTAGCCCAAGGGGTTAAGGAAGAACCTAGCCAGGGATGATCC